>SKCR01044901.1:0-48341 GCA_019454045.1 Zanthoxylum bungeanum | reverse complement strand
TTGGAAACGTGTGGGGCCCACATGACACATGTCATATTTTGCATTATTTAATGCATTGCATGTAGATAGTGTACAATGCACTCAATGTTATTGCATGGAAATTGAGTGTTTGACACTCTAAGCCATTGCATGTTTTGTGTCATAAGTTTATTATTAATTTAATAAATATTATGGCATAAATATAAATTGATTTTTGGTAAATCATTTTAACTTAACACAAAACTTCTTCTCTCTCAAAACTCTCTCTTCTCTCACGCCCAAATGAAGAAAATCTTCACTGGTTTGGAACCAGAAATGGCGTGAACAAAGGGAAGCCAATAGTGGTTTCTCATGGTGAGAAATCAAGTGCTAGCACACTTACAAGTCTTGCGAAGGTGGTAGGGAGGTTCGACCATGAGACGAGACTCATCCGACGGAGTTTGGAGCTTCGTTTTGAGACCCAAAATTCTGTTTTGCAGGGACAGTGGACTGTTGCAGTTTGGCGTGAAGGGCAGTGCGTTTTTGGCCTTCATTCGTCTCCAAATCGACTCAACCGATCAATGTGAGTATTCCGCTACCTCCGTTGGTGTGTTCACACATTATTTCATGTCTTGATTTGATCTTGGGACCTTAGAATAAACCCAACACTCCCGACCAAGCCGCAAGCTTGGAACAGCATGCGTCGCCCAGTTTATGTGTTCTCACAGTTTGGCGACTCCACTGGGGATAGAGAATCGGCCCCGAATATTGTCTTGTTATGATTGGATTTATGTTTTAATTGACCGTGTCTATAGTGGATAAAATGGGGGTTTAATCAAAGGCATTTTAAGGCTAGGTAATGGTTTGGTGTCTTCCTTCATTCACTACCTTTCTAGAAAGAAAAGCTGTGAAGGCACCTATATGGCCATCTACTCGTAGCCTATTGTGATGGGCTAATTTGGAGGACTCGTTGTTTATTCCTGACACCAAGCGATAAGAGCCTAAGAGGCTTGGGTATTTAAGTGAGCCTCGCTCCACCTTCCCTCTGGGAATCTACAATGGGAAATCCATTTGACAGTCCGTCACACACCATAGCTCATTGGCACGTACCTTAGTGTATAAAAAAGGGTGCGCTCACTTGGTTGCTCGAACCCTTGATTGGGGAGACCTAGTTGTGGGCCATCCTTCGCCGATGAGAGCCTTTGTCTATACTCCTGCGAACCCACCCATATATTGGGTTTGTATGGTTAAAGTAACAATTATTTCCTTGAGTATGTGCTAGTGGACCATCCTCATTTGGATGCTGTTGGACCATTGTCAGAAATGCGGACTTGCTGGGCCATTTAAACTTTGGCGAGTTCGTACCTTATGACCATTGGGCCCAAAGCTTCTGAAATGTTGATGGGCCATTCCGTAGAAATTAGTACTTTATGTTTGCATTATCTGTTATGCTTGTGTGTGAGAACATCGTCGTTTGGATCCATTTGGACCATTTGTCATGAGATATGGGCTTGTTGGGCCATTTAAACTGGGACAAGAACGTATTTTATGACGGTTGGGCCAAAGGCTTCTAAGTGTTGATGGGCCACTTTGTGCTTGTGTTCGGAACATTACCATTTGGATTTAGTCGGGCTCTTTGTCATGAGATGTGAACTCATTGGGCCATTTAAACTGGGATGAGTTCACTCCTATAACAATTAGCCCGAAAGCTTCTAAAATGATAACAGTCTGATTTGTTTGAAAATTTTAATTTTAATTTAGTATGTTACCTGCATCTCATGCACCTCATGCATACATATATCATATTAACACCCTCTATGCCTCAAAAAGACATCATAGATACCGTTTGGGTTAGAGAATGGACAAGGCTCATTAAAAGAACAGTAACAGTCATGAGTGAATCTGGTAATGAGGTATCCCATATGGATCAGTTAGAGAACAGTCTCGCCAAGGTCACTGAACAGTTGCAAGCTTTGACTACTGTTGTGGCTGGTATGGCTGTGCCTCGTGCTGGGGGAATTTCTGAGAATGTGAGGCGTGAGGAGCCTCCGAATGGGTTGGGGGATGATATCCCCACTTTTGATGATGATATGGCAGAGTATACAGCAGGCAGAGTATCTGGGCTCAGGCAGAGTTACAGAAACTTCGGGATCAGGTTGAGTCGGTTACCCGCAAGATGAGGGGTAAGAATGAGGATTTGCTGGATTATGACACACTGACTTTCGAGGAACAGTTGCCGGCACAGTTCAAGATGCCTACTATGGCTAAGTTTAACGGGAATGGGGATCCAAGGGTGCATCTCCGACAGTTGTATCAGTCATGAGTTCAGTTGGCTTATCTCAGCGCCAAGTACAAAAAATGTTTGGAATGTCACTTGAAGGAGCTCCTGTGTATGGTACCACAATTTGGAGAAGAAAGTGAAGGAAGATTGGAGGGAGTTGGCTGATGCTTTCCTGAAGCAGTATGTCACTGACCTAGAGATCGATCTGTCATTCCGTGATCTGGAGAATGTTAAGCAGAAATCAGAGGAGAGTTTTAAGGAATATGTGGATCGATGGAGGGGTCAGTTTTTGAAGATGCAGACTATGCCTTCAGAGAAGGATCAGATTAAGATGATTATCAAGGGCACCAAGCCCTCCATTTACAGCAAGTTGAGGAGGATGACCTCTATGATTGCAGACTTTCGGCAGTTGAGGGAAACTGTCATGGATATTGAAGAAGAAGAGGCCGAGAATAGAAAATTCTATGGTTTGAACATGAGGCCCATTGGGGGAACATCGGGAACAAAGCCCGTTTCTGTTGAGATTACCGCTATCCGGAACCGGCGGTTTTCCAACTTAGGAAGGCCCCTGTCAAAGGTGCTAGAGAAACTGAAGAGGCAAGGGCTTTTAAAACCCTTGGAAGCCAAACCATTACCCAATCCCCTACCATCACATTATAACCTAAGCCTTTACTGTCACTTCACCAACAAAAGGGCCATGACACTGACAATTGCGCCCGACTCCACCATGAAATCCAAGACCTGATAGACTCCAAGAAAATACCTGACCCAGAAACAGAACTGCCTGACACACACAGAAACCCCTTACCCAATTACCGTGTCGTACCACCACCAGCCTATATGATCAATTCTGGCCTCCCAGAATACCTTGTCCTAAAATCCTTTCACTCTCAAGCCTTTTGCCTGGGAATCTGGGATATTACTAGTGAAGATGAGTTTGAGCAGGGGAAAAACTTTTGGCTTGATTTCTTTAGCAGTGACGAGGAATAAGTAAGGGGAATGACGCGTAGTGGTCGTTTCTACAATGATATGGCAGAGGAAAGGGTAAGGAAGTTTTGACAGATGGTAGAGAAGTGGTTTAGACTGCAGAAAATACTGAGGGGGATATAGTACTGAGGCAATTGAGGAAGACTAGAGCACAAGTGAGTATCTGGGAACTGTTATGTGCATCTCGGGAGCATAGGTAGGCTATGGTTGAGGCCTTGAGCAAGATTGTGGTACCGGAAGACGCCAACCCTACAATGTTTGTTGGGTCGGTTCAGAAAGAAGCTTTGCAGATATCTTTTTCTGAGGATGAACTCCCGGCGGAGGGGAGAAATCATAACAGGCCTCTATTTATCAGAGCTGAGGTGAGGGGCAAGAGAACTTAATGTGTAATGGTGGATGACGGTTCGTCCATCAATGTGTGCCTGCTGAAAATTCTGGCGAGATTGGGTATGAAAGCAACAGACTTGGACCCCTCCAGTATGACTATTAAGGCTTATGATGACAGTAAAATGGGAGTTGAGGGTACCTTTGTGGCTATGGTCAAGGTAGGACCGATTGAAGATGAGGTTGAGTTCACAGTACTGGACATCCCGACTACTTTCGCCTTATTGTTGGGAAGTCCTTGGTTTCACAAACTTGGGGGCGTGCCTTCCACTTTGCATCAGATGATCAAGTTCCCGTATGAGGGAGAAGTTGTTACCATCCGGGCTGAGTTAGATAATGTCGTGGCTGCCTTGGAGATACAACCTTTCACGAGGTTTCAGGTGTCAGCTACTTTTGAAGAGTGGGTGGATCCTAGGGTGGCTAGGATTATGGAGAAAATGAAGTTTGAGCCGGGTGAAGGTTCAAAATTACCAGATTTTAGAGGACAGACTACTCGGAAGGGTTTGGGGTACAAGTCTGATGAAGAAAAGCCAAAGGTCAAGAAAAAGGGCCTGAAACTGATGGAATGTTTTGTGAAGCTTCAGGATATCAAGGGGAGCCTGAACCTGTGGAAGTTAACGGAATTGTGGTATATGGGTTTGAGATCTTCCAGGATATGTTGGGAAAAAGCTGATAGTTGGAGAAATTATGGAGAAAGAATAAGAGAATTGGGAGGAAGAAATGATGAAGTTGGAGAGCCTGACTCTGGAGAGAGGACGAAAAGCCCGAGGAAGACCTGATTGCAGAGGAAGAAGTGTCTATAGATGATGAAGACATTTACCTTCCTGATTTGTTTGAATGTACTTCCGCATTATCCAATAATAAAGACATCTCTTTTGCTTACTTGCCTGAGTCATTTCCATTTACACTGCACGAATCAAGCATATTTGACATCAGTTCAGCCAGAACTATTGCATTTAACTTGGGTACACTTAAGAACCCCAAGGAAATTCTGATTGCAAGTGAAGTGAAGTAACCTAGAGGAAGAGAGAGAGAGAAGAACTAGAAGAAGTGTTGGTCAGATATGCCAAAGTGTTTGCTTGGTCCTATGAGGACATGCCTGGGGTAGGCAGAAACATTGCCCACACACAATACCAACTTATCCGAATATGAGGCCAGTAAAACAGAAACTCCGACGGATGAGACCGGAATGGGCTGAGAAAGTCAAAGAGGAAGTTAATAAACAGATAGATGTGGGGTTCCTAGTAGAAGTATAAAGTATCCTGAGTGGTTGGCTAACATAGTACCGGTGCCGAAGAAAGATGGGAAGGTCAGAATGTGTGTAGACTACAGATCTCAACAAGGCTTGTCCGAAAGATGATTTTCCTCTGCCGCATATAGATGTTCTGGTTGATAGTGCGGCTTTATCTGCTATGTATTCATTTGCATATGGAATTTCAGGTTACAATCAGGTCCTCATGGTTGAGGAGGACAAACATAAGACTGCATTTGTTACTGAGTGGGGTACTTATCGTTACAAGGTTATACCGTTTGGGCTTAAGAATGCGGGGGCTACTTATCAGCGGATGGCCACTACACTTTTCCACGACTTGATACACAAAGAGATTGAAGTGTATGTGGATGACATGATGGTGAAATCAGAGACAATAGTTGGGCATATTGAAGCACTGGAAAGGTTCCTTCAGAGAGTTGACAGATACAACATGCGGCTTAATCCCAAGAAATGTGCGTTTGGGGTGACATCAGGGAAATTGCTTGGTCATACGGTGGGAATGGGTGGAATAGAGGTAGACTCCGAAAAGAAAAGATCAAGGCAAACAGAAATGCATGCACCGAAGACAGAAAAAGAAGTCAGAGCATTCTTGGGGAAGATTCAGTACATCAGTCGGTTCATTGCCAAGTTGACATCAGTATGTGAGCCTATCTTCAAACTGTTGAGAAAAGATCAGCCAGTGAGATGGAATGAACAGTGTCAGAGAGCCTTCGACAAAATCAGAGAGTGCTTGGTAAAGCCTCCTGTATTGAAACCTCCGAGACCGGGCAGAGCTTTGATATTGTATTTGGCTATAGAATCAGAAGCACTAGGGGCAATGATGGTACAGGCAGATGAGACAGGGGTAGAACATGCAGTTTACTATGTGAGTAAGAAGATGCTCCCGTATGAGGCTCGGTATCAAGAAGTTGAGAAGATCTGTCTTGCAGTGGTATGGGCTTCCAGAAAATTGCGGCATTATTTTCAGTCATACAAGATCCAGATAGAGGCCAAGGAAAATCCACTGAAATATCTTCATTCGGTGCCTTCACTAGTGGGAAAATTGGGCAGATGGTTGGTATTGCTGACAGAGTTTGACATTGAGTATCTCACCTTCAAAGTGATCAAAGGGCAAGCAGTAGCAGAGTTTCTGGCATTGCAACATGTTGAGGGGGATTAGTATAAGTTTGAATTTCCAGACGAAGAGATCCAAGCAATAACAGTTCAGAGATGGAAAATGTATTTTGACGGAGCAGTAGTGAATTACAAGTGAGCCGGAATTGGGATCGTGATAGTGACCCCCGAGGGATAGACTTTGCCTTTAGCCAAGAGGTTGACATTCAGAGTGACTAATAACATGGCCGAGTATGAAGCATGTGCTTTTGGTTTGACAGCATTGGTAGCCTTGAAGGCCGGGAGTGTGGAAGTCTACGGAGACTCTATGTTGGTAGTCCAGCAGATGCGAGGAGAGTGGGAATTGAAAGAAGAGCGGTTGAAACCTTACCTCTTTCACCTCAGAAAGTTGACACAGGTTATCCCTGAGTGTAAGTTTCAGCATTTACCGAGAGAAGAGAATCAGATGGCAGACGCATTGGCTACACTTGCAGCAACTTGGGAAAATCCAGAAAAGTTAGTGATGAGACCGTTGATACTGACAACGGCGAGTAGACCTGTTCATGAGGTAGAAAGAATTCTGGAAGTTGAGGTCGACGACGGTAAACCTTGGTATTATGACATTCAGAGGTATCTGGAACATGGTGAACTCCCGGAAGGGGCAGGCAGAAAAGACAGAATAGCCATTCAGAAGTTGGCTTCCCAGTATGTGACTTTGAAAGAGGAACTATACAAGAGGCAAGCAAACGGTATTCAGTTTAAGTGTTTGAGAAAGGAAGAAGCTCAGTATGTAATGAAGAAGAAATACACGCCAGGGTATGTGGTCCGCACGTGAACGGGTTGAATCTGTCCCGCAAGATAGTGAGACAAGGTTTTTATTGGTCAACCATGGAAACAGACTGCGAAGAAGATGGTAAAGCACTGTCATGATTGTCAAGCACATGGTAATTTGAATCACTTACCGCACACAGAGTTACACGGGCTGTCAGAGCCGTGGCCTTTCTCAGCATGGGAATTGATATGATTGGAGAAATTCGACCGAATGCATCGAATGGGCATCGCTTCATAGTAGTTGCAGTAGATTACTTCTCGAAGTGGGTGGCAGCCGAATCATTCCGTAATGTTACAGCAAAACATATGGCAAAGTTTATAGCTCGGAACCTCATTTGTCGGTATGGTATGCCGCATCATGTAGTGACAGACAATGGAGTTAAGTTTCAAGGAGAGACAAAGGCAATGTTGCAGAGGTACGGGATAGGCCACCATAAGTCATCGCCGTACAGGCCGCAGGCAAATGGGGCAGTTGAGGCGGCCAACAAGACCATAAAGACGATTTTAGCCAAGATGATAGAGAACTGCAGAGATTGGGCCGAGAAACTACCATATGCTTTGTGGGGGTAAAGAACATCAGTAAGGACAGCAACAGGGGCCACACCTTACTCTTTGGTCTATGGAATGGAATCAGTGTTACCAGTAGAAGTGGAAATACAGTCTATGAGGGTATTAGCAGAGGCAGAATTACCGAAACAAAGTGGGTCGCACAGAGGTTTGATCAGTTAGACTATTGGATGAGAAGAGAACGAATCTTTGTATCACATGCAGTTGTATCAGAAGAGACTAGCCCGAGCATTCAACAAGAAGTGCGTGTCCCACCAAGATCAGAAAAGGGTGATTTGGTACTTAAGCAGTCGAGGCCGTCGACGACAGATTCGAGAGGAAAGTTCATACCTAACTGGGAAGGACCTTACATAGTGCAGAAGGTAATGGGAAATGGAGCAGTGAAGCTATCAGACTTGGAGGGGAACGAGTTCACCGAGCCGATCAACGTAGACAGATTGAAGCAATACTTTGCCTGAGGGAGAGAAGACCGAGCAGTCACCGTGGGAATTGGCAGAAGACCTAACCTAACGGAATAAGAAAATCATTCATGCATACATGTAACATCGCATTCTCTTCGTGTTTGTTTTTGTTTTGTGTTCGTAGGTTAGAAGAAAGGAGAAAGAGGCAGAAACGAGCCAAGCAGCGTCAGCATAATTTCAGTTTTGGGGATGAGTCCCAAGGGGCGAGGCCCATATCATGTCGGCTTGGGGGTGAGGCCCATATCATGTCGGCTTGGGGGCGAGGCCCAATCAGCTTAAGGGCGAGGTCCCTAATGTCACGGTGTTGGGTCGAGGTGCCACCGTTTTCAGTTGTAGTTCCGGGGCGAGGTGCCCAGGGTCGAGGTGCCCACTACATCATCAGTTTGAGGGCGAGGTCCCTATTGTCAGCGGTGTTGGGTCGAGTTGCCCAGGGTCGAGGTGCCCCGTTTCAGTTGTAGTTCCGGTCGAGGTGCCCAGGGTCGAGGTGCCCACTACATCATCAGTTCGAGGGCGAGTTCTCTATTGTCAGCGGTGTTGGGTCGAGGTGTTGGTTTATTTTAAGGTCCCAAGATCAAATCAAGACATGAAAACATGCGTGAACACATCAACGGAGGTAGCGGAATACTCACATTGATCGGTTGAGTCGATTTGAAGACGAATGAAGCCAAAAACGCACTGCCCTTCACGCCAAACTGCTGGCAGTCCACTGCCCTGCAAAACAGAAATTTGAGTGAAGAAACGGAGCTCCTAGCTTCGTCGGATGGATCCCGTCTCATGGTCGAACCTCCCTACCACCTTCGCAAGACTTGTAAGTGTGCTAGCACTTGATTTTCACCATGAAAATCACTCTTGCTTCCCTAAAGTCCACGCCATTTCTGGTTCCAAACCAGTCCAAGAATTTCTTCATTTGGGCGTGAGAGGAGAGAAGAGAGAGTTTGAGAGAGATGAAATTGTGTTAAGTTAAAAATGATTTACCAAAAATCAATTTATATTTATGCCATAATATTTATTAAATTAATAATAAACTTATGACACAAAACATGCAATGGCTTAGAGTGTCAAACACTCAATTTCCATGCAATAACCATGAGTGCATTGTACACTATCTACATGCAATGCATTAGAATTAAATAATGCATAATATGACATGTGTCATGTGGGCCCCACACGTTTCCAAATGAAAGTGGGCCCACGTGCACTCACGCGTTCGGGTTCGATATTTCCGAAATACCGAGCTTACGTCGCGACGTTAATTCAATCGAATAATTGCGGCTAGCGAAAATTATTATTTACGTCGCTAACGAATTAATTCTAATTAACTCGTTTGCCCGAATTAAAATCTAATTTTAATTCCGCGTCGAAATCTAATTTCATTTAATATATCGAATATATTAATTCATCGATTAATTCCAAATTAATCGTTCTCTCTCTTTAGACGACATTTTATCCGGATAAAATATCTCCGTTATTAATCCTAGATTAATTTTCTCTCTCTTCTATATAATCCCAGATTATTCAAGAGTGCAAGTTGTGCGTCATCGGTGGATTATCGGGAAGCGACCCATGAGATCCCCGGATAATCTGGCAGTAAATACGGTCGTCGGAGTATCCGAATCACGTACGTACCAAGTACTACGTTCTACCGATTTACGAGACAAGGTCGACTCCTAGCAAAGCACCAAGTCTTCCCAAGTTCTCCGGACATATTCATCAAGAATATCAAAGATCTGTATCAAGCGTAGTATACGATTGTATTGTGCATATCGGCCCAGTATCGGATAGTCACGTGCTAGGACTGGGGCTGGATAAGTGTCTGCCCCGTCCGAAACACATATCGGATGTCTGGTAACTAGTCTCTATAATCAGATATTCATGACCTGGTCATAATATCATGATTGGATGCACATCACTTAAGAGCACTAATACCGTATCCTGCGTGACATCATCTCCATTATGACTGGAGTGATACTTCCGTCTTGACATCACATCCAATACACTACGATTCCTGATAAACCCAGAAGAGGTGAACACAGAACCAGTTAAGATCCCCCACCACCAAAACCAAAGTTTACCGATTGTCGTAAGTATTAGCGATGCAAGTCTCAGGTTAAGACTATACACACATACCTTGATTTCGGCCCTCCCATAGACACCTAGTCATAATACCAATGGGATTCCGAAGGGTCTATCCAGAGCGAAGCTGTTTCCCGTACCATCGGTGAAACACGACCTCCTATCGCACTTGCACAAGTATCCAATACTTATATATATGAGAACTATGTCGTTGTGCCCTCACAACGCGCACAAGTGCAATACTAGCCTATTCCGCATTATCGATGTCCAGTCTCGATAATACTACGGCTATGGATATTTAATGATTAATCCTTCGTGGACTGATACTGTCTCATATCATCTCAATCGAGGAACTAATCATAGGGACCTCTCTTCATTTATATATCTATGGTGATCTAATCACAAATGACGAGAGTGCAATTTCCTTGTTACATAGTTAATTTGCTACAACAACACAATGATCTGTGCAAATAGTGACGCTATGGGTCATATTATCCAACAATCTCCCACTTGACACATAGCCAGTCACTCGAGTGTCCTACACCCGAACTATGTAAGGTTCGCTCAAATTGCTGAGGAAAGGTTTTCGTCAGCGGATTTGTTCGATTATCGTTTGACGCGATTTATACGATCATCACATCGCCATGATGTATGATCCGAACAAATCAGATGATATAGAAGTATATATCTGGATCGTCGATGAGACCTTTAATTCCTTAGCCTGTGCTGACGATAGCTCAGCTGCTAACAGAACTATATCTAATCTAATTAATTTATTACTTTCGACCCAAAAGACTTCTATTGCTGCCTCAGCTGCAGCAATAATCCGCATTTGTTGTTTATTCGGCAACAGTTATCTTGCTTGGAAGATTTCCAGCTCACTGTCCCGTTATTCAAACTTTATAGTACCACAGTATTTAACTGTTTGGAAACTTGCAGCAGTGATCCCAGTCACTTCAAGTTCTCCTTCTCCATAGGTTAAGACAGCATCTTTAGTTCTCTCAGATACTAACAGATGTTCTGAATCTTTAATCCAATGACTATCACTTGGATTAACCTGATCGTGACTCCATATGCTCGAAGCGTATGAGACACCAATACAAGTACATTTTAAATGTACAATTTCCTAGAGAGTGTTAACAACTCCAAATCTATCCCAGTAGATCTTTATTCCTTGAATAAAGGTTGTTACTCCCCAGAATTCTACGGAGATTTCTATTGAAAGCCAAGCTTTCAACAATAGCTTTATAGGAATATCTTGTCAGTGCGCTCTCCCACTAACCTCCTTATATACACAAGAATTATTTCGTTTTGAGTCAAATCATAAACCATTATGATTATTTCAAAACGACAGTTCCGAGAACCTTATGCTTGTATTAATCCAAACATGGATCGAATAACCCGCAAACCTTGTTTGTCGGTTATACAAAATCGTCAGGATGTTGTAAAATCCTCCAAAAGGTTTCCTTTTCAGGAAAGCGATTTTGATCTATAACTGACACATTTCATAAATGAAATACACAGTTATCTTCAAGCATCTTCAAAATGGACTTATCATGGCAACAGGTAAAAGGTTGAACCATTATTAACTCAATGTTGATAACGATACCTTTTCGTCAAAAGTCTAGCTTTGCACGTCGGTATGTTGCCTTCCATGTATGTCTTCCTTGAAGACATTTATAGTACCAATAGGCACAACGTCTTGTGGTACAACAACTAGTATCCAAACATAGTTGTTATACATGGAATCCATTTCGGACTCATGGCACTTTGCCATAACATGGAGTCGATACCTCGTATCACTTTCTCTAAACGTAGTCGGATGGTACACCTCCATAAGATTGACATCTTTATGGGGCGAGATCAGAAACCCACACTCTAGGTTGTTTTCTGACTCTATCCGATCTACAAGTTTCTTTGTGTATTTGAAGATTAATGGTATAGATTCATCATAGATGAACTATTGTGTTCCATTAAGGACTTCGTGCCTTGAACAGTATTACTCCGATTTTTTCATCGAGTATCACTATCCTCCCACTGACCACTGCATATCGGTATTTCTCTCAGGAAAACCGCATGGTGAGCAACAATCACATTGTTCTCATGTGGGATTTATAAGTACTATACTTAAGGTTTCCCTTAAGATAACCTATATTGGCACTTATCCAATTTGGGTCCTTAGTTTGGTATCATCCAAACGCTATGCCTGGCATACCCAAATTATCAGGAATGAGAAACCTCGTTTCTTCCCTGTTCATATCCTATATGATATCTGTCAAACAGATTTATATGGAACCTTATTCTAAATAAGTTTTGCACTATTAATACATATCATGTTGAAGGAGATAGTAGCTCAGAGCGACTCGTGATAAACCTTATTATGTCCAACAAAATTCGGTTTTAGTTCAGACACACCGTCTAACTGACGTGTCTCTAGAGGAGTCCTCATCTGAAAGAATACCATACTCTTTCATGTACGTATGAAACTTACTGCTTAAGTATTTTCCATTACGGTATTACCGTGGCGGAATAACACTATAGCCGATCTGTTTGTCTACTTCGTGTCGAAACTCTAAAGTTTTCGATCTGTGTTCTTCAAAAGAAACACATAACCACAACGTGATGTCTCACATCCGTTAAGGTCACGAAATATTCATGTTCACATCTAGCCTAGCTAGATATGGGCCCACTTAATTTCATGAATAGGGCTAACAGATCGGTGGCCCTTTTACTATTACCAAGTAAATAGTATATTAGGTATCTTACCTAATAAACTAGATTCGCAGACCTTATTTGAATAGTCAAATCAGTCCTAGTACCCACTCTTAAAAAGTGTGGATATACGAGTCTTCTTAATTGTGTCCTAGACAAAAATGCCACAAATAAGTCTCTATTGATCAAATCAATTTGAGCTATTTATTTGTCATTTTATATGTTGAGATTTTATTTATATTCAAAATATAAATTATCTAATGTATGTTTATCTCAGTATCATCTTTATATAATGAAACACTTAGTGTTCTAGAATATAAAGGTTTTATCCGTATCGGATTAACACTGATATAGAGATAATGTCTCTAGTCAAACTAGTTACATTATAACAGTTCCTAATTTAAATACATACCCAAAGGGTAGTTTCTAAACTTAGGTATCTACGGTCGAAACAGCGACTTTCGTCCCGTTTCCGATTCGCAGAGAAATCTCGGCTTGAAGTCAGTATCCAGCTCACAGCGGATTCTGAACGTCAATACATATATTTTATGTACCACACTAAGTATTTAAAATCTAATTTTAATACTAGTTGTGAACATAACTTTGACAAATATTTTTAAAGGTAGAGCCTCGCCCTTTCTTTAATTCCTTCGTGTCTTCCATATCCAAATGGTAGTCACTTTGGGATATGTCAATTATCCTTTTCAATATTTCACAAACCTTTGGCCAAGCCTTAGGTTTTGGAATATCGAAACGATGTGCACCTTGTGCTACATGCCCAATTGCAAACTTTGACTTTTCTCCACTAGAATAGTCAATTAATTCTCCAAGAATTATTAATTGCAATTTTTAATACTTTTAAATCTCAAGATAGATTTATTATAAGTATATTAATTAAGCATTAAAGTCATCATCACATAAATCTTCCAAAGACTTTATGCTCTACTATTTGCTTAATAATGGGCTTAGTCATAATAGTTATTTTATCAAATAAATTAACCTATTATTAATTCCCAATTGAAAATTAAATCATTTAAAACATTTAATCCAAGGATTATATATTTTAAATATTCAACCTTTCAATTCTTTCATGATTTTAATAGTCCAACTATTTAATCAATTTTATAAGTACTTTTATCATAATGATTACAATATCTAATTATTTAATCAACTATAATCTTAATATTGATTACTATAATCCAATTATAAAATCAACTATCATTTAATTTAATTATATTGATTACTATAATCCAATTATAAAATCAACTATAATTTTAATTCAATTATATTGATTCTATAATCAATAAAATCAACTATAATTAATTCAATTATATTGATTACTATAATCCAATATAAAATCAACTATAATTTGAATAAGTTTGTATATAGTCCAACTATATATATTTAAAACAACATAAAATATTAGTCCAACTAATACTTTTAATTAATATGACGAGTAAAATAAAATGAGCGTGTTTAGCGAGTATTCGAACGAATGTTGCAAATTCAATACTTGCCTCCCACTATTTTTCGTCGAGCCTCTAACCCTCTGTGGAGTACTCGGGAAACCGTGTTTCCTAGTGGGCTAGGATCCTATTAAATAACACACAACCTTGACTTTGGCCAATAAAAGCTGTATGCTATTTAACTAGGTAGATCTCACAGATCAATTGGATCCCATCCAATTCCTAGATCCGGTTAGGTGGACATCCAAGTCCGAAACATATGTATTGTCAATGTATCCAATACATTTTCCTAACCCTATCCTCCGAATCATCTAGGCCTTGGCTTTGGCCAAAAACAAACCTAATGATTCCAGTTAAGCGGGACCCATTGACGAGGAAAGTTTCGTAATCAATGTCATTGGACAAAAAGTGATCTTGACTTTGGCCAATAAAAATCACGATTTGGACAAGACACCGATATGCAACAAAACTCTCATGATTCAAGTACATCCTTGATTGACAAAGGTCTTGACTTTGGTCAAAAACAAACAATGCCAACTTCGGATCTTGAACAAGAATCATTCAATGGAAGGATATTTGCTTAATATAGATTGAGGGATTTTCGCGTGCAAATTGGCTACCAATTTAATTATCTTTGTTAAGGTCTCATCATCATACACCCTTAACATGCATTCTAAATACATAATAAAGCGAGTATGAAATAAAATAATAACGATATGCGGATGGATACTTAACACATTGATCCTAGATCAAATCTCTCCCTTTCTCACTCAAGCTAGCACTTGTACTACTTCTACCCGTTACACTACACTTCTAAAGAAACCTCATATATATAGAGGGGAATAGGTGAGAAGAGAATACAAAGAGAAAGAAGGTGATAAGGCTGGACACGCAGGTCCAATTTAATAAATCGAATTTATTACAACAATTTCTAAAATTGCCCACCCGACTAATATCCATCCGATATACATTATTCATTCAACACAACCATGTATTCACACACATAAGCATGCTATCAATCAATCTAATCAAATTAATTAATCTGATAATTAAGTGATCATCCAATGTTCAAACAACGATTTGATTTTGTTCGAGTCAAACTCGTTTTTTGCGAATAAGTACTTAAAGTACGAATTCATGAATTAAATTAAACTACATAATTAAATCCAATTTAACATGTATTTAATACTAATTCACTATTCAATTCCAAATTAAATATTGCACTTTATATAATAAACCTTTTACGATTTAAATTCCAAATTCAATCGCGTCGGGACTCAAAGTCCGATTAACGTCCAACGTCAATTCAATTGAAGTCAATGGATTTAACTAATTTCTTTAGGCATGGGCTTCGGCAACCAAAGCCCAATAGTGGAATCACCCAAAATGCCTTAGAAATCAATTTCGGCCCATTAGGCCCAATTAAACATTAAAGGTTCATTAGTCGCAATTGGGCTTTATGGTTAAGGTTTTGGGCCCAATTGGATCCAATCCATTTGGCCTAAACCAAACTTGATAAATCAAGCCCAATAGGCCCAATTACAACTTTAAATTTCTAATTTCCAAAATTAGGCCCAATTAATTAAATCCAAAAATCCAATTTTCACAATTTAATTACCAAAAGTGCATTATATGATTAATCAACTAAATCAACATTTCCAAACACTAAATTAGTCCAATTAATCATACTTAATTCATTATTACATGTCAAACACACATAATGAAAAATCAAACCCATATTACATGCTTCTAAGTCTCGGCCAAGGAAGGTTATTTTGTCCGATTTGAATTCAATCCGATTAATTACACAATCGACAACGTATTAACTTCCCGAATGATTTCATACACATCCAATGTTCATAAAATCAAAATTACCAAGACATTAAAGGGCATTGTAGATTCGGCCAACATAAGGAATTTAGGGATTTTGTTCAATTCAAAATTCAATCCAATTAATTTCAAATTAACATCATCCTACTCCATTACAACTCATCCAATGAATTAATAATGAAAAATTCCAAGAATTCCAATATCATACATATTCGGCCAACACCATCAAATTGGGGAAAATTATTCCAAATCAATTTTCATCAAATTAGTCCAACCAAAATGAATTTAAACATGTTATAAGCATACTTAAACAATCAATTTATTCAAATCATGCTCAACAAACATTTACCCAAATTTTAAGCCCTACAAATTTCATGCTTGCAACATTAGCTCTGATACCATTGTTGGTTTATTTTAAGGTCCCAAAATCAAATCAAGACATGAAAACATGCGTGAAAAAATCAACGGAGGTAGCGGAATACTCACATTGATCGGTTGAGTCGATTTGAAGACGAATGAAGCCCAAAAACGCACTGCCCTTCACGCCAAACTGCTGGCAGTCCACTGCCCTACAAAACAGAAATTTGAGTGAAGAAACGGAGCTCCTAGCTTCGTCGGATGGATCCCGTCTCATGGTCGAACCTCCCTACCACCTTCGCAAGACTTGTAAGTGTGCTAGCACTTGATTTTTCACCATGAAAATCACTCTTTGCTTCCCTAAAGTCCACGCCATTTCTGGTTCCAAACCAGTCCAAGAATTTCTTCATTTGGGCGTGAGTGAAGAGAGAGTTTGAGAGAGATGAAATTGTGTTAAGTTAAAAAATGATTTACCAAAAATCAATTTATATTTATGCCATAATATTTATTAAATTAATAATAAACTTATGACACAAAACATGCAATGGCTTAGAGTGTCAAACACTCAATTTCCATGCAATAACATTGAGTGCATTGTACACTATCTACATGCAATGCATTAGAATTAAATAATGCATAATATGACATGTGTCATGTGGGCCCCACACGTTTCCAAATGAAAGTGGGCCCACGTGCACTCACGCGTTCGGGTTCGATATTTCCGAAATACCGAGCTTACGTCGCGACGTTAATTCAATCGAATAATTGCGGCTAGCGAAATTATTATTTACGTCGCTAACGAATTAATTCTAAATTAACTCGTTTGCCCGAATTAAAATCTAATTTTAATTCTGCGTCGAAATCTAATTTCATTTAATATATCGAATATATTAATTCATCGATTAATTCCAAATTAATCGTTCTCTCTCTTTAGATGACATTTTATCCCGGATAAAATATCTCCGTTATTAATCCTAGATTAATTTTCTCTCTCTTCTATATAATCCCAGATTATTCAAGAGTGCAAGTTGTGCGTCATCGGTGGATTATCGGGAAGCGACCCATGAGATCCCCGGATAATCTGGCAGTAAATACGGTCGTCGGAGTATCCGAATCACGTACGTACCAAGTACTACGTTCTACGTTCTACTACGATTTACGAGACAAGGTCGACTCCTAGCAAAGCACCAAGTCTTCCCAGTTCTCCGGACATATTCATCAAAGAATATCAAAGATCTGTATCAAGCGTAGTATACGATTGTATTGTACATATCGGCCCAGTATCGGATAGTCACGTGCTAGGGCTGGGGCTGGATAAGTGTCTGCCCCGTCCGAAACACATATCGGATGTCTGGTAACTAGTCTCTATAATCAGATATTCATGACATGGTCATAATATCATGATTGGATGCGCATCACTTAAGAGCACTAATACCGTATCCTGCGTGACATCATCTCTATTATGACTGGAGTGATACTTCCGTCTTGACATCACATCCAATACACTACGATTCCTGATAAACCCAGAAGAGGTGAACACAGAACCAGTAAGATCCCCCACCACCAAAACCAAAGTTTACCGATTGTCGTAAGTATTAGCGATGCAAGTCTCAGGTTAAGACTATACACACCTACCTTGATTTCGGCCTCCCATAGACACCTAGTCATAATACCAATGGGATTCCGAAGGGTCTATCCAGAGCGAAGCTGTTTCCCGTACCATCGGTGAAACACGACCTCCTATCATACTTGCACAAGTATCCAATACTTATATATATGAGAACTATGCCGTTGTGCCCTCACAACGCGCACAAGTTCAATACTAGCCTATTCCGCATTATCGATGTCCAGTCTCGATAATACTACGGCTATGGATATTTAATGATTAATCCTTCGTGGACTGATACTGTCTCATATCATCTCAATCGAGGAACTAATCATAGGGACCTCTCTTCATTTATATATCTATGGTGATCTAATCACAATTGACGAGAGTGCAATTTCCTTGTTACATAGTTAATTTGCTACAACAACACAATGATCTGTGCAAATAGTGACGCTATGGGTCATATTATCCAACAATTCCCCAGGGTCGAGGTGCCCCCGTTGTCGGTTGCAGTTATTGGGATGCGTCCCAAGATCGAGGTCCACTGCAGCACCAACTCAGCTTGAGGCAGCAGCCGAGCCAGGTAAGTGAAAAATGCATTGCATAACTTTGATAGGATTGTTCAAAGTCACACACTGCACAAGTCCCATCAAAGTGGGGGTGACTGTAGGCATTGCATTTTCGCATGTGAAACCCGATGATGAGTCTCAGTTGGAGGCACTACCGTTTTAGCTAAGGATATTGCGGGAAACGGAGGTCGGAAGGGGAAATTCAGAATAAGTACGTCATCAGATTCATTTCGCAAGTTCACTGTCTTCGTTAGTGCTGCGTTCGTTACTTCAGTCGAATGTCAGGCAGATTGCGGATGTTCGTGTAGCGTTCGAATGGGCGTTCGAACGAAGTCGGTATTTCTAGTTTTGCTTCTCTAGCCTCGAACCCCTGCCCAATTAGCCCCCCAAAGCCCATAAAACACATCCCAATTAATAAAACACATTTAAAACACATGGGAAATTAAATAAAATATTAATTAGATAATGTAATTAAATAAAAAAATATTTAAACCATTTACCAATTAAATAAAACATAATATAATCATACCTAATTAAGACAAATCAAATATATTAACTTCCTAACTAAACAAATCACATACTAAACTTAACAAATATCATGCCTAATTAAAATCAATTATAACAAATTAAATATTTTGTATTCCTAATCTAGCCAAGATTTGTCCCCCCTCAATCTAATCTTTTCTTTGTTGAATACCAAATCAAATCCTACTTTTAATGCCAAAATCCTATTCCTTGTGAGACAAGGTGAAGCCCTAGCCTTTCTCTATATAAACCACACCTATCCAAGGCATTCCCCTCTCTGAATTGACGCCCATCACAAGAAAAAAAAAAGAAGAAAAGAATTTCCAACCCCCTCTCCAAGCTCTCCATTCACGCATATTACACAAAAAAATATAACAAATTTCTCTTCAGTTCCTTCCCCTACTTGACCGAAAAACACAGCCCCATAAGCCTCCCTATATCACCGAAACAACAGCCCCATAAACCTCTCTGCAGTACCGAAAAAACTGCACTCCTATTAGCCCTCAAACAGTCCCTAAAATCCCTAAACCAGTAACATAAAAACTGCACTTATAATCCTTAAAATAATCACACAATACTACACTAAAAACCCACGAAAAAACACTCGGAACAGTCCGTTGAAACATCAAAACAAGTGACCTGAACAGTGAGCAGCAAAACAGAGGCCGAACAGCAGCAGAATGGAGATCGAACAGCAAGCAAAACAGCAAAACAGTGAGCTAGGACGCTAAAGCTGTGAACCGGAGAAGTTGAGGAGTTGTACCATTCCGACGTCCGTGAAACGCAAGCCTGAAAGTTAGCAAAAAGGTTAGACCTGAGGGTATTTTCCACACTCGTTTTCCGTTTTATTTGTATTATTTATTGAGTATTGCTTGCATGATTGTCATGTTGAAATGCATGTTGTGGCCCTTGAGTAAATAAATATGCATGAATTATGAGATGTTGTATGTTGTGTCTTTGGAATAAAATGAGAGATGTGTCAATTCTCGCGGTATATCGGATGGAAACCCGGACATAAATTTCATAGTCGATTCCGAATGGACGGTAGTATGATCTGTACTCGGGATACAACTCCACGTACCGCTTGAGTAGATGGCACCCTCTTTTGTTTTGTATTGCTTTGGTTTACTTATTTTTCGTCACTTGAATTCTGCATGTTGCTTATTTATGCATGATTCAATCGAGCGCATGGGCTTAGTAAGTGCAACGAAAGATCCCCTATGGGGAGGGGTTAAAGCTCTTTACCACGATGCTTTGTCGCGCCGGTTTAGATTTGTGTTCGTTGAATGCAAGATTTTCAATCGGGCATACTAAGTTTGATATTATTGTTTTTTAATTCTTATATGCATGATTCAATCGAGCGCATGGGCTTAGTAAGTGCAACGAAAGATCCCCTATGGGGAGGGGTTAAAGCCCTTTACCATGATGCTTTGCCGCGCCGGTTGATGTGTGTTCGGTTGAATGCAAGATACGTTCAATCGGGCATACTAAGTTTGATATTATTGTTTTTAATTCTTTGTATGCATGATTCAATCGAGCGCATGGGCTTAGTAAGTGCAATGAAAGATCCCATATGGGGTGGGGTTTAAAGCCCTTTACCACGATGCTTTGCCGCGCCGATTGATGTGTGTTCGGTTGAATGCAAGATACGTTCAATCGGACATACTGAGCTTGACATTTTTTTCTTTATTCTTTGTGTTGCATGCATCAGGCCTGGTTCCGTTCGAACGCGTTCTCGAACGCTACACGAACGCGAACCTTCTATTTACCGTTCGAACGCATTCTCGAACGCTACGCGAATGCGCATGCACTTTCTTAGTCTTATCATGCATCAGGTCTGGTTCCGTTCGAACGCTATACGAACGCGAACCTTCTGTTTACCGTTCGAACGCGTTTTCAAACGCTACGCGAACGCGCACCCACTGAACTGAGTCCCTTTTCATCAAATTTCATGCATAGTTTTCCTAGTAGCTATCCCTACGTATGATGAACCTGATTGCCCCTCTGTATTACGCAAGACTGTGTTGGTGTCATTCATCTGTATTCCCCACATGTATGAGTACAATGCGTTTAACATATTACAATTCATATACCTATGTCATGATAACATTTGAGTATTATTTCTTATGGTATATCGGATGGAAACCCAGACATAAATTCCTTAGCCGATTCCGAATGGACGGTAGTACGGTCTGTACTTGGGATACAATTCCACGTACCATTTGGGAAGGTGCTCACATGTGTGCTTGTGTGGTTAGTATGTGTGCTTATGTTTTCTTGAATATAATATGCCAATGAAGTTGTATGTTCGTCGCTACTTTGATGTACTTTCAAGCATGCAATCTTAGATGTGAAATATATGTAAATTTAGGTGTAAGTTTTATTTTGTGCATGTGAATTTAGAAGCATGAAACTCTTGGAAATAAGTGTTACTTAAGCCTGATTAAATTATTACATAAATCCTTTCATTACAAGTGGCATAAGTAAGGGACCATTCCGAACCCAACGGTTTGAGGTCTTCCCTTGCGAGGGGTGAGTGCGGCCTTAAATCTCATTTTCCCGGTTCACACCGGGTGGCGACTCCATTATTCTCCGGTTTAGTCCCCCATACTCCCGACCAAGCCGCGAGCTTGGAACAGCATGCGTCGCCCAGTTTCTGTGTTCCCACACCAGTGTTGCTCACCAGGATTTGTCTGATACCTGCTCATTATGCTAAGAGCATAAGAGACATCATGTCTTGTACATAGAATGACGTACATGATCGATCCTATTACTGAAGCATAAGGTATCATACTCATACGCTCTCTATCTGAAGGAGTATGTGGACATTGTTCATTAGATAATTTAATTCCATGACAAGTAGGTAAATTACCTCTTTTGGAATCTTCCATTTTGAATCTTTTCAAAACTTTATCTATGTACGTAGATTGAGAAGTCCTAACAACCTCTTAGATCTATCACGGTAGATCTTAATTCCGAGGATGTAGGCTGCTTCTCCAAATCTTTCATGGAGAAATTCTGAGATAACCATTGCTTGGTGGCTTGCATCATGGGAATATCATTCCCGATGATTAATATGTCATCGACATATGATACAAGAATACAACAACACTCCCACTACTTTTCCTGTAAACACAAGGCTCGTCTACATTTTTGATGAAGTCAATTCTTTGATTGTCTCATCAAATCATATATTCCAACTTCTAGAGGCTTGCTTGAGTCCATAATGGATCGTTTAAGCTTGCATACTTTATTATGATCATCCTTAGATGCAAACCCCTCAGGTTGTGTCATATAGACTTCCTCTAGGAGGTTCCCATTAAGGAAAGTGTTTTGACATCCATCTTCCAAATCTCATAATCAAAGTGTGCAGCTAGTGCCATTAAAATTCGAATGGACTTTATCATTGCAACAGGCGAGAAGGTTTCCTTATAGTCAATTCCTGGATTTATCAATAACGTTTCGCCACCAACCTAGCTTAGGTTTGGATGTTGCCTTCTACATTAGTTTTACGCTTGTAAATCCACTTACAACCTATGGGTTTTATCCCTTCAGGTGCATCTACAAGTCACAGACTTGATTTGATACATAGAGTCTATTTCGGATTTCATGGCCTCAAGCCACTTACTGAATCAATGTCACGCATTGCTTCGTCATAACTGGTGGGATCGTCATTATCAATGACTTGATCATGTTCCTCATCATATGGAAACCATATCTTTCAGGCTTATGTCTTTCCTACCGACCTTCTAAGTTCATAACCTTGTGGTTGTTACTTCGCTGCCCTTTGAGGGGCCTGGGGTTTAGTTCTATGTTAGTTTGTTATTCTCGTACCTCATCAAGTCAAGTCTACTCCCACTATATTCTTGAGAAGGAATTCATTCTCTAGAAATTTAGCATTTCGTGAGACATATAATTCTTTGTTCATTGGGACGTTAGAACATGTATGCTCTTGAGTTCAAGGCATATCATACAAACTTACATTTAACGCTGTCCTTGTTGGTTTTCTATAAGGTCCCAAGATCAAACAAGACATGAAATTATGTGTGAACACATCAACGGAGGTAGCGGAATACTCACATTGATCGGTTGAGTCGATTTGGAGATGATTCAAGGCCAAAAACGTACTGCCTTTCACGCCACTGCATGCAGTCCACTGCCCTGCAAAACAGAAATTGGGGTGTGAAGAAACGGAGCTCCAATCTTCGTCGGATGGATCCCGTCTCATGGGGGAACCTCCCTACCACCTTCGCAAGACTCGTAGTGTGCTAGCACTTGATTTTCACCATGAGAAACCACTCTTTGCTTCCCTTTTGCTCCACAGTTTCTGGTTCCAAAACCAGTAAATCTTCATTTGGGCGTGAGCGAGAAGAGAGAAAATGAGAGAGAAGAAGTTTTGTTGTTTGTATTAAAATGATTTACCAAAAATCAATTTATATTTATGCCATAATTTATTAAATTAATAATAAATTTATGACACAACACATGCAATGGCTTAGAGTGTCAAACACTCAATTTCCATGCAATGACATTGAGTGCATGTACACTATCTACATGCAATGCATTAGAATGACATGTGTCATGTGGGCCCCACACGTTTCCAAATGAAAGTGGGCCCACGTGCACTCACGCGTTCGGGTTCGATATTTCCGAAATACGAGCTTACGTCGCGACGTTAATTCAATCGAATTTAAATAAATAATTGCGCCTGGCGAAATTATTATTTACGTCGCTAACGAATTAATTCTAAATTAACTCGTTTGCCCGAATTAAAATCTAATTTTAATTCCGCGTCGAAATCTAATTTCGTTTAATATATCGAATATATTAATCATCGATTAATTCCAAATTAATCGTTCTCTCTCTTTAGACGATATTTTATCCCGGATAAAATATCTCCGTAATTAATCCTAGATTAATTTTCTCTCTCTTCTTTATAATCCCAGATTATTCAAGAGTGCGAGTTGTGCGTCATCGGTGGATTATCGGGAAGCGACCCATGAGATCCCCGGATAATCTGGCAGTAAATACGGTCGTCGGAGTATCCGAATCACGTACGTACCAAGTACTACGTTCTACCGATTTACGAGACAAGGTCGACTCCTAGCAAAGCACCAAGTCTACCCAATTCTCCGGACATATCCATTTAAGAATATTAAGATCTGTATCAAGCGTAGTATACAATTGTATTGTGCATATCGGCCCAGTATCGGATAATCACGTGCTAGGGCTGTGGGGCTGGATAAGTGTCTGCCCCGTCCGAAACACATATCGGATGTCTGGTAACTAGTCTCTATAATCGGATATTCATGACCTGGTCATAATATCACGATTGGATGCGCATCACTTAAGAGCACTAATACCGTATCCTGCGTGACATCATCTCCATTATGACTGGAGTGACACTTCCGTCTTGACATCACATCCAATACACTACGATTCCTGATAAACCCAGAAGAGGTGAACACAGAACCAGTTAAGATCCCCCACCACCAAAACCAAAGTTTACCGATTGTCGTAAGTATTAGCGATGTAAGTCTCAGGTTAAGACTATACACACCTACCTTGATTTCGGCCTCCCATAGACACCTAGTCATAATACCAATGGGATTCCGAAGGGTCTATCCAGAGCGAAGCTGTTTCCCGTACCATCGGTGAAACACGACCTCCTATCGCACTTGCACAAGTATCCAATACTTATATATATGAGAACTATGCCGTTGTGCCCTCACAACGCGCACAAGTGCAATACTAGCCTATTCCGCATTATCGATGTCCAGTCTCGATAATACTACGGCTAGGGATATTTAATGATTAATCCTTCGTGGACTGATACTGTCTCATATCATCTCAATCCAGGAACTAATCATAGGGACCTCTCTTCATTTATATATCTATGGTGATCTAATCACAAATGACGAGAGTGCAATTTCCTTGTTACATAGTTAATTTGCTACAACAACACAATGATCTGTGCAAATAGTGACGCTATGGGTCATTTTGTCCAACAATCTCCCACTTGGCACATAGCGAGTCACTCAAGTGTCCTACACCCGAACTATGTACGTTCGCTCAAATTGCTGAGGAAAGGTTTTCGTCAGCGGATTTGTTTGATTATCGTTTGACGCGATTTATACGATCATCACATCGCCACGATGTATGATCCGAACGAATCAGATGATATAGAAGTATATATCTGGATCGTCGATGAGACCTTTAATTCCTTAGCCTGTGCTGACGCCTAGCTCAGCTGCTAACAGAACTATATCTATAATTAATTAGATATATTTCGATCCAAAGACTTCTATGCTGCCTCAGCTGCAGCAATAATCCGCATTTGTTGTTTATTCGGCAACAGTTATCTTGCTTGGAAGATTTCCAGCTCACTGTCCCGGTGTTCAAACTTTATAGTACCGCAGTATTTAACTGTTTGGAAACTTGCAGCAGTGATCCCAGTCACTTCAAGTTCTCCTTCTCCATAGTTTAAGATAGCATCTTTAGTTCTCTGAGATACTAACAGATGTTCTTAACTTCAATCCAGTGACTATCACTTGGATTGACCTGATTGTGACTCCATATGCTGAAGCGTATGAGACACCAATACAAGTACATTTTAAATGTACAATTTCCCAGAGAGTGTTAACAACTCCAAATCTATCCCAGTAGATCTTTATTCCTTGAATAAAGGTTGTTACTCCCCAGAATTCTACGGAGAATTTCTATTGAAAGCAAGCTTTCAACAATAGTTTTATGGGAATTTCACTGTCAGTGCGCTCTCCCACTAACCTCCTTATATACACAAGAATTATTTCGTTTTGAGTCAAATCATAAACCATTATGATTATTTCAAAACGACAGTTCCAAGAACCTTATGCTTGCATCAATCCAAACATGGATCGAATAACCCGCAAACCTTGTTTGTCGGTTATACAAAATCGTCAGGATGTTGTAAACATCCTCCAAAAGGTTCCTTTTCAGGAAAGCGATTTTGATTTGTAACTGACATATTTCATAAATGAAATATATAGTTATCAACAAGCATCTTCAAAATGGATTTACCATGGCAACATGTAAAAGGTTGAACCGTTATTAACACAATGTTGATAACGATACCTTTCCGTCAAAAGCCTTAGCTTTGCACGTTGGTATGTTGCCTTCCATGTATGTCTTCCTTGAAGACGTTTAATGTACCATAGGCACAATGCCTTTGGTACAACAACTAGTATCCAAAATAGTTGTTATACATGGAATCCATTTCGGACTCATGGCACTTTGCCATAACAGGGAGTCGATACCTCGTATCACTTCCTCATAACGTAGTCGGATGGTACACCTCCATAAGATTGACATCTTTATGAGTTGATCAGATCAGAAACCCATACCCTAGGTTGTTTTCTGACTC
The DNA here is from genome assembly GCA_019454045.1 of Zanthoxylum bungeanum. NCBI lineage: Eukaryota > Viridiplantae > Streptophyta > Magnoliopsida > Sapindales > Rutaceae > Zanthoxylum > Zanthoxylum bungeanum. The sequence goes on along the minus strand of SKCR01044901.1, from coordinate 21,967 downwards.
TATCCGATCTACTAGTTTCTTGTGTATTTGAAGATTAATGGTATAGATTCATCATAGATGAACTATTTGTGTTCCATTAAGGACTTCGTGCCTTGAACAGTATTACTCCGATTTTCATCGAGTATCACTATCCTCCCACTGACCACTGCATATCGGTATTCCTCTCAGGAAAACCGCATGGTGAGCAACAATTACATTGTTCTCATGTGGGATTTATAAGTATTATACTTAAGGTTTCCCTTAAGATAACTATATTGGCACTTATCCAATTTGGGTCCTTAGTTTGGTATCATCCAAACGCTATGCCTGGCATACCCAAATTATCAGGAATGAGAAACCTCGTTTCTTCCCTGTTCATATCCTATATGATATCTGTCAAACAGATTTATATGGAACCTTATTCTAAATAAGTTTTGCACTGTTAATACATATCCTGTTGAAGGAAATAGTAGCTCAGAGCGACTCGTGATAAACCTTATCATGTCCAACAAAAATTCGGTTTTAGGTTCGGACACACCGTCTAACTACGTGTCTCGAGGAGGAGTCCTCATATGAAAGAATACCGTACTCTTTCATGTACATATGAAACTTACTGCTTAAGTATTTTCCATTACGGTCTTACCGTGGCGGAATAACACTATAGCCGATCTGTTTGTTATTTTCTTCGTGTCGAAACTTCAAAAGTTTCCGATCTGTGTTCTTCAAAAGAAACACATAACCACAACGTGATGCACATCCGTTAAGGTCACGAAATATTCATGTTCACACATCTAGCCTAGCTAGATATGGGCCCACTTACTTCACCATGAATAGGGCTAACAGATCGGTGGCCCTTTTACTATTACCAAGTAAATAGTATTTTAGGTATTTAACCTAATAAACTAGATTCGTAGACCTTATTTGAATAGTCAAATCAGTCCTAGTATCCACTCTTCAAAAGTGTGGATATACGAGTCTTGTTTAATTGTGTCCTAGACAACAATGCCACAAATAAGTCTCCATTGATCAAATCAATTTGAGCTATTTATTTGTCATTTTATATGTTTGAGATTTTTTTTATTTTATTCAAAATATAAATTCTGTTATTTACATCTAATGTATTTTATCTCAGTATCATCTTTATATATAAAAAAACACTTAGTGTTCTAGAATATAAAGGTTTTATCCGCAATGGATTAAACACTGATATAGAGATAATGTCTCTAGTCAAACTAGTTACATTATAACATTTCCTAATTTAAGTACATACCCAAAGGTAGTTCCTAAACTTAGGTATCTACGGTCGAAACAGCGACTTTCGTCCCGTTTCCAATTCGCAGAGAAATCTCGGCTTGAAGCCAGTATCCAGCTCACAGCGGATTCTGAACGTCAATACATATATGTATTATGTACCACACTAAGTATTTAAAATCCAATTTCAATACTAGTAGTAAACATAACTTTGACAAATATTTTTTAAGTTAGAGGCTCGCCCTTATCTTTAATTCCTTCGTGTCTTCCATATCCAAATGGTAGTCACTTTGGGATATGTCAATTATCTTTTTCAATATTTCACAAACCTTTGGCCAAGCCTTGGGTTTCGGAATATCGAAACGATGTGCACCTTGTGCTACATGCCCAATTGCAAACTTTGACTTTTCTCCATTAGAATAGTCAATTAATTGCAACTTTAATACTTTTAAATCTAAAGATAGATTTATTATAAGTATTTAATTAAGCACTAAAGTCATCATCACATAAATCTTCCAAAGACTTTATGCTCTACTATTTGCTTAATTATGGGCTTAGTCATAATAAGTTATTTTATCAAATAAATTAACCTATTATTAATTCCCAATTGAAAATTAAATCATTTAAAACATTTAATCCAAGGATTATATATTTTAAATATTCAACCTTTCAATTTACTTGATTTCAATAGTCCAACTATTTAATCAATTTAATAAGGTACTATTTATTATAATGATTACAATAATCTAATTATTTAATCAACTATAATTTTAATATGATTACTATAATCCAATTATAAAATCAACTATCATTTTAATTCAATTATATTGATTACTATAATCCAATTATAAAATCAACTATATATTGAATGAGTTTGTATATAGTCCAACTATATATATTTTTAAAACAACATAAAATATTAGTCCGACTAATACTTTTGATTAATACGACGAGTAAAATATAGATGAGCGCTTTTGGCGAGTATTCGAACGAATGTTGCAAATTCAATACTTGCCTCCCACTTTTTCGTCGAGCCTCTAACCCTCTGTGGAGTACTCGGGAAACCGCGTTTCCTAGTGGGCTAGGATCCTATTAATAACACACAACCTTGACTTTGGCCAAAAAGCTGTATGCTATTTAACTAGGTAGATCTCACAGATCAATTGGATCCAATCCAATCCTAGAGATCCGGTTAGGTGGACATCCAAGTCCGAAACATATTACTATATGTCAATGTATCAATATACATTTTCCTAACCCTATCCTCGAATCATCTAGGCCTTGGCTTTGGCCACAACAAACCTAATGATTCCAGTTAAGCGGGACCCATTGACAAGGAAAAGTTTCGTAATCAATGTCATTGGACAAGAAGTGATCTTGACTTTGGCCAACAAAACACGATTTGGACAAGACACTGATGTGAACAAAACTCTCATGATTCAAGTACATCCAATTGACAAAGGTCTTGACTTTGGCCAACAAACCAATGCCAATCGGATCTTGAACAAGAATCATTCAATGGAAGGATAATTGCTTAATATAAATTGAAGGATTTTCGCGTGCAAATTGGCTACCAATTTAATTATCTTTGTTAAGGTCTCATCATCATACACCCTTAAACATGCATTCTAAATACATAATAAAGCGAGTATGAAATAAAATAATAATGATATGCGGATGGATACTTTACACATTGATCCTAGATCAAATCTCTCCCTTTCTCACTCAAGCTAGCACTTGTACTACTTCTACCCGTTACACTACACTTCTAAAGAAACCTCATATACATAGAGGGGAATAGGTGAGAAGAGAATACAAAGAGAAAGAAGGTGAGAGGTGATAAGGCTGACACGCAGGTCCAATTTAATAAATCGAATTTATTACAACAATTTCTAAAATTGCCCACCCATCTAATATCCATCCGATATTTATTACATTATTCAAACAAACCATGTATTCACACACATAAGCATGCTATCAATCAATCTAATCAAATTAATTAATCTGATAATTAAGTGATCATCCAATGTTCAAACAACGATTTGATTTTGTTCGAGTCAAACTCGTTTTTGCGAATAAGTACTCAAAGTACGAATTCATGAATTAAATTAAACTACATCATTAAATCAAATTTAACATGTATTTAATACTAATCATTATTCAATTCCAAATTAAATATTGCACTTTATTTAATAAACCTTTACGATTTAAATTCCAAATTCAATCGCGTCGGGACTCAAAGTCCGATTAACGTCCAACGTCAATTTAATTAAGTCTAATGGGCTTCAATTAATTTCTCTAGGCATGGGCTTCGGCAACCAAAGCCCAATAGTGGAATCACCCAAAATGCCTTAGAAATCAATTTCGGCCCATTAGGCCCAATTAAACATTAAAGGTTCATTAGTCGCAATGGGCTTTATGGTTAAGGTTTTGGGCCCAATTGGATCCAATCCACTTGGCCTAAACCAAACTTGATAAATCAAGCCCAAAAGGCCCAATTACAACATTAAATTCTAATTTCCAAAATTAGGCCCAATTAATTAAATCCAAAAATCCAATTTTCACAATTTAATTACCAAAAGTGCATTATATGATTAATCGACTAAATCGATATTTCCGAAGCACCAAATTAGTCCAATTAATCATGCTTAATTCATTATTACATGTCAAACACACATAATGAAAAATCAAACCCATTTACATGCTTGCTAAGTCTCGGCCAAGGAAGGATTTCATGTCCAATTCGGTTTCAATCCAATTAATCCACAATCGACATAAATACATACCCGAATGATTTTCAATACATCCAATATCAAAATCAAAAATTCCAAGACAACACTAGGGCATATCCAATTCGGCCAACAATGGAGAATTAGGGTTTATGTCAATTCAAAAGTACAATCCAATTGACATTAAATTAACATCATCCTACATGATTTTAACTCATCCAATGAATTAAAATCAACAAAATTCCAATGATTCAAAATCAATTTGCATTCGGCCAAGGCAATAATTTGGGGAAAATAATTCCAAATCATTTTTCATCAAATTAGTCCAACCAAAATGAATTAAACATGTTATAAGCATACTCAAACAAACAATTCATTCAAATCATGCTCAACAAACATTTACCCAAATTTAAACCCTACAAATTTCATGCTTGCAACTTTAGCTCTTGATGCCATTGTTGGTTTTCTATAAGGTCCCAAGATCAAACAAGACATGAAATTATGTGTGAACACATCAACGGAGGTAGCGGAATACTCACATTGATCGGTTGAGTCGATTTGGAGACGATTGAAGGCCAAAAACGTACTGCCTTTCACGCCCACTGCATGCAGTCCACTGCCCTGCAAAACAGAAATTTGGTGAAGAAGAAACGGAGCTCAATCTTCGTCGGATGGATCCCGTCTCATGGGGGAACCTCCCTACCACCTTCGCAAGACTCGTAGTGTGCTAGCACTTGATTTTCACCATGAGAAACCACTCTTGCTTCCCTTTGCTCACGGTTTCTGGTTCAAACCAGTGAACATTTCTTCATTTGGGCGTGAGAGAGAGAGAAAAATGAGAGAGAAGAAGTTGTGTGTTATGTTATAAAATGATTTACCAAAAATCAATTTATATTTATGCCATAATTATTAAATTAATAATAAATTTATGAACAACACATGCAAGGCTTAGAGTGTCAACACTCAATTCCATGCAATGACATTGAGTGCATTGTACACTATCTACATGCAATGCATTAGAATGACATGTGTCATGTGGGCCCCACACGTTTCCAAATGAAAGTGGGCCCACGTGCACTCACGCGTTCGGGTTCGATATTTCCGAAATACCGAGCTTACGTCGCGACGTTAATCAATCGAATTTAAATAAATAATTGCGCCTGGCGAAATTATTATTTACGTCGCTAACGAATTAATTCTAAATTAACTCGTTTGCCCGAATTAAAATCTAATTTTAATTCCGCGTCGAAATCTAATTTCGTTTAATATATCGAATATATTAATTCATCGATTAATTCCAAATTAATCGTTCTCTCTCTTTAGACGATATTTTATCCCGGATAAAATATCTCCGTAATTAATCCTAGATTAATTTTCTCTCTCTCCTCTTTATAATCCCAGATTATTCAAGAGTGCGAGTTGTGCGTCATCTGGTGGATTATCGGGAAGCGACCCATGAGATCCCCGGATAATCTGGCAGTAAATACGGTCGTCGGAGTATCCGAATCACGTACGTACCAAGTACTACGTTCTACCGATTTACGAGACAAGGTCGACTCCTAGCAAAGCACCAAGTCTACCCAATTCTCCGGACATATCCATTTAAGATATTAAGATCTGTATCAAGCGTAGTATACAATTGTATTGTGCATATTGGCCCAGTATCGGATAATCACGTGCTAGGGCTGGGGGCGGATAAGTGTCTGCCCCGTCCGAAACACATATCGGATGTCTGGTAACTAGTCTCTATAATCGGATATTCATGACCTGGTCATAATATCACGATTGGATGCGCATCACTTTTAAGAGCACTAATACCGTATCCTGCGTGACATCATCTCCATTATGACTGGAGTGACACTTCCATCTCGACATCACATCCAATACACTACGATTCCTGATAAACCAGAAGAGGTGAACACAGAACCAGTTAAGATCCCCCACCACCAAAACCAAAGTTTACCGATTGTCGTAAGTATTAGCGATGTAAGTCTCAGGTTAAGACTATACACACCTACCTTGATTTCGGCCTCCCATAGACACCTAGTCATAATACCAATGGGATTCCGAAGGGTCTATCCAGAGCGAAGCTGTTTCCGTACCATCGGTGAAACACGACCTCCTATCGCACTTGCACAAGTATCCAATACTTATATATATGAGAACTATGCCGTTGTGCCCTCACAACGCGCACAAGTGCAATACTAGCCTATTCCGCATTATCGATGTCCAGTCTCGATAATACTACGGCTAGGGATATTTAATGATTAATCCTTCGTGGACTGATACTCTCTCATATCATCTCAATCCAGGAACTAATCATAGGGACCTCTCTTCATTTATATATCTAAGGTGATCTAATCACAAATGACGAGAGTGCAATTCCTTGTTACATAGTTAATTTGCTACAACAACACAATGATCTGTGCAAATAGTGACGCTATGGGTCATTTTGTCCAACAGCCCTATCTCAATTTGTTAGTTTGTGCAGAGCTGGATAATATGCGTCACATCCCCAAACTCTTAGATAACTAAGACTATGAGGTTTTCCCAGACCATAACTCATATGGTGTTTGACTAACAGTCTTAGAAGGAACTCGGTTTAGTGTAGTGTTACATGGTTTTAAACCAAGACCCCAAAATGAAAGCGGTAGATCCGTGTCTGGCATCATTAATCGGAACATATCTAATAATGTCTGATTTCTCCTTTCGGAGACCCTATTATGTTGTGGAGTTCCCGGAGGAGTCCACTGGGAAACAATTCAATTTATCTTAAGTAAACTTGAAATTCATTGCTTAAGTATTCACCACCTCGGTCAGACCTTAGTGACTTAATACTTTTATTAAGCTGGTTTTCTACTTCAGCCTTGAAGTCTTTGAATTTCTCAAAGGCTTGATATTTATACCGTATAAGGTACACATACCCATATCGCGAATGATCATCGATAAAGGTAATGAAGTAGGAGAATCCACCTCTAGCGGTGACTGACATTGGTCCGCATACATCAGAGTGTATGAGTTCTAATGTCTCCGCTGCACGTTGTCATTTACCTTTGAAGGGTAATTGGTCATTTTACCAAGTAAACAAGACTCACAAGTTCCATAAGGTTTATATTTGAAGGGTTTGAACTACCCATCCTTATGTAGCTTAGTTAATCTTGTTTCATTGATATGACATAAGCGACTATGCCATAGAAGTGATTCATTGAGATTATTCGAGTTAACGTTGTATATATAAGAGGTTGAACATTCTTTGTTAGTTTGTAAGACATGGATACCATTATTCAAAATACCATCTCCATATTTTATTTCATTGAAATAAATAGAACATTCATTACAACTTATTAGGCAAGAAAAGCCTTTATTACATAAAGAAGAAATTGAAATGATGTTCTTTACTAGAGAAGGTACATAAACACAATCTTCTAAGTCTAAAACTAAACCATTCGGCAAAACTAATGAATAAGTCCCCACGTACAATGCTGCTCGTTTTGCTCCATTACCCATGTGTAAGTCAACCTCCCCATGACGGAGTCTCCTACTATTTCTCAGGCCCTGCACATTGTTACACAAATTAGTCCCACAACTGGTGTCAAGCACCCAAGTAGAAGGTTCAGAGTTTTGAGAATATAGTTCAATCATATACAACATACCTGAAGCATTGGGCCTCTTGGGCTTCCATAGCTTCATTGGCTTTCAAGGATCTGCAGTATTTCTTCCAATGACCCTTTTTTCCACAAAAGAAACATTTTCCCATTTCCCTTTTTCTTCTCCACATTATCATTGGGCTTTAGGTGATCTTTAGCCTTGGCCTTGCCGTTATTTTTCTTTGGGCCTCGTGGCTTCAGGTTCGTACCCGTAAGCATGACAGAGGTTTTAAGCTTCGATTTCAAGTCCTTCTCTGCTTGCTTTATCAGATTGTGCAATTCTGCTAAAGTAGCTTCTTTATCAGACAGATGAAACTGCATAATAAAGTTAGAGAATTCTTTTGGTAAGGACTGAAGAATTAGATCATGACATATCTCATGATCCATGATGAACCCGAGGTTGGCAAATTTTTCAAAAAGACCAATCATCTTAAGCACATGTCCACTAACAGATCATTCCTTATACCTTGTTTGGAATAAGGCACATGACACTTGGAATCTCACGATATGAATGGAAGTTGCATACAACTCCTTCAATTGAAAGATGATGGTTTGAGCATCCATATCTTCTTGAGCTTTCTGAAGTTCATCTGACATAGAGCCAAGCATTATGCAATCTGCTTGCTCATCATCATCGACGTGTTTCTTCCAAGCATCAAATGTACCTTAGCATCTTCTGCGGGTTCAGGGGGAAATGGTCTCTTAAGAACATAGAAAATCTTTTCTTGTCGTAAGACAGTTTTAAGGTTTCTAAACCAGTCATTGTAGTTGTCCCCTTTGAGCTTATGCTCATCAAGGATGGAACGAAGTGATACTCTGTTTGCCATTTGAATGTTTATGAAATATTTTAACCCACATGTTAAGAGAAAATGTTAAAATTAGGAATATGTTTTCATTAATGTTTCATAATAACATGGGCTTTTAATATTATGAAGTTGCTCCCACTCAATTGTTTAAAATTTTAAGCAAATTGCATCAACCCCAATATGATGGATTTCTTGTGGGCAAGGATCCCATTATCATCATTTCATAACTCCGACTAGGGCCGGTCGTTATAAAATACGATAATTAGGTAGGTTCCTAACCAATTCATGATATAAATCACAATTCCTTGATCATTGGGTTGGGCAATCAAACATGCCATAACTTATGCTAGTCCTTGTGGACACCCAATCTTTGCCACTAAGTTATAAGACCACGCCTAAGGGTCGCTGCGTCTTATGACTCAGAAAAGTCAAACCATTGTCAATAGTACGATTTAGGGACAAATTGGTATTGGTCAGTCTGGTAAAGCCTAGTCCTGCCAATACGGTTTAAGCCTTTGACTCTCTTAAATATCCTTACCTCCTAGGCTCTTATTGCCTTGGTGACAGGAATAAACAATAGATCCTCCAAATTAGTCCAACCTTTTAAATATGATTTAAGGTAAGCTTTGAGTAAATGATTATCTAGATGTCTTCACAGCTTTTCCTTTTGGCTATAAAAAGGTAGTGAGTGAAGGAATACACCAAATCATTATCTAACTCTAGTAATACCTTTGGTTAAATTAACTTTAGTTTGGAAAGTTTTATTAACCCATCGGTCCCAACCCACTTATATCTGTTATAATGTCTTTTATTATAAACAAGTGATTTATATTTATTAGCCTTAAAGGTAATAAATCTCTAAGTTCATCACGGAATAATTACTTAGCTAAGGGATAAGCAATACACTCTCTATTTCTTAGAAAGTATCTAGATGCTTGCACCATAAAATAATCATGCCAATTCTAATCATACATAGAATCATAAAGCATATGAGTTTTAATATGTTGGAATTATTTTAGGGATTAAATAACTTTGATTAATATTTAATTATGATATAGCATTTTATTTTATTCAAATAAAATTACTATTCATATTTTTCTACAGACGCGTGAACTTTAAATGCAATTTCACAATTCAAATCTTAACCAAATCATGCAAAACTTGTCCCTAAAATTAAGTTCAGGGTGATAGCTTTCCAACGAGCTTTTAAACACCCAATTTCGAGTTCCAATGAGTGAGAACTAATCAAAACAAAAACGACGCGTTGATACCACTGTTGGGAAGCGGCCGCGGCGCGCAGCGGCAAATAAAAATTATTATGACGCTTTCCCTTTTGGGTTCCCCTCAAGTTGGAAATGAAATGAATCGTGATAATTTAATCGAACATAAATTATCCTTCGATTAGATGGTCATTCGATTTCAATGACCAAGGTTGACATCTAACAACATGCCAAGGCCCCCAAATGAGAAGGAAAGATATATATACCCATTCTGTATGTGATTTACATATGATACGGTACCTCGCCTCATTGTATCCCCACCTATTGACCTAGGGTACAGAAAGTGTCTACCCATACGGTCAAAGGTATGATGTTGATAGTGTCATGAATCGTGCTAACCCAAGAATCTCACATGATTCTTCCGTTGTGGCCACAGTCTCAAGCACTGATCACACAAATCAACCCGCGAACTGGAATACTACTCTTATAAGAAAATATTATCCGAGAGAGTGGCGATTCTCTATTGTATCTTTACAAACTTCATGTGTTTCAATAAATGACCCAATCATACCCTTATGACCGGATCTTTTGAACCGGGGAAAGAGAATGTCAAAGTTATTTGATCCACACATAAGATTGTAAAGACCTCAAGTCTAAGGACTAGTCATATAATCAAAACATGAAAGTTCTCACAGACACATAGGATAAACACTCCATATGAAAACTTTCGGCGGTCAGTTCGATGGACACGAGCAACTCATGCATCCATGTGATACACCAAGCGGACGGATCTCCGCTAGTAGCATATGAGATCGGCTACCCCACTTAAGGGCAGATCATATCATCATGCTAGTCTCTCCGCTTTGTGAACGCCTAGATTATTCACAAAACTATACTAGGAACATTTAAGACTAATGATTCTCATAAGGTGTGGAAGCCATCGTCTTATTACTCCAAGGGCTTTATTACAATGTTAATGATTCATATAAGTTATGTAAGACACATATAATAAAGATTGCCATTTTATTAATTAATGAAAATATTACAAATACATGTACATATAGTCCATCCACAAGTTGGGTATAGGGCATATCCCTAACACATAGTTCTCATATATTTCGGTATTGGATACTTATACAGGTGTAATAAGAGGTTCTGTTATCGGTTGGACTCGGAATCCCATTGGTAGTATGACTATGTGTCTATGGGAATCCGAATCAGGGCAGGTGTATGTGATCTTTAACCTTAGACTTACGTGTTGGTCTATAAGATCATCCCAAGAACATTTAAAGCATGATAAAAGTGTGAATATGAAAAGAGAAGTATAGCGGAATTATACTTACAAAGATCAGTTGTAGGATGTGTTGATAACAAAAAACTTTTGCTATCTTTGAAGTTGTTCCAAGCTCCTCCAAAGTTGTATATCAAGCTCTAAGCTTTGATTTTTGATTCCAAACTCAATGGGAATGGTTTCCCTATCACCTTTGTATGATCCCTTTGAGAGCTAGCTCTTGAAAAATTTGCATCAAATCTTCCAATTGGTTCTTGAAGTTCTCGGCCAAGCCAAGAAAATTTGGGAGAGGAAATTCTTCACTTGGGCATGAATGAGAGAGAAGAGATGAGAGTGAAAATGTTGACTTGTGTATTTGATTTCCAAAAAAAATAATGATATACCAAAATATCTAATATTTGGTAAAAGTCAATCACTTTTCAAGTTTGAGTGTTTAGTAAGTCATCACCAACTCACCAAATTCCATCACCAAAAAGGCAATTAAAGTGACAAGTGATGTGACTTGTGTGGGCACCACTTGAATTCAAAGTCCGAGTGGGCCCGCAAACACATTCCGGGCTCGTGTTCGTTAATTCCGAATTAATGAATTTTCCGTTGCGACGTAATTAAATCAAATTTAATTAAACAATTATGCCTAGCAAAATTACTATTCAATTCGCTCGCGAATTAATTCTAAATTAACTCGTTCGCCCGAATTAAAATCTAATTTTAATTCCGTTATGAAAACTAATTTCGTTTAATATATCGATATATTATTTAATCGATTAATTTCAAATTAATCGTTCTCTCTCTTCTAGTTGAATTTTATCCCAGATAAATTCTTGCCGTAATTAATCCCAGATTAATTTTCTCTCTCTTATAATTAATCCCATATTAATTTTGAGCGAGACATACGTCATCGGTGAATCTTCGGGAATTGACCCATGAGATCCCTGGATATGTTGGCAGTAAATCCGGTCGTCGGACTATCCGAACACGTGCGTATATAGTACCACATTTTACCGATTTACGAGACATGGTTGGCTTCTAGTAAAGCACCGTGCCTACCCAATTCAATTCTCCATAATATTCTTTAAGGAATATATAATATATATCAGGCGTAGTATACGTAGTATTGCGTATTGCGATCCAGTATATGATGTCACATGCAAGGCCTGAGGCTGGAATAATGTTTGCCCCGTACGAAGCATATATCGGATCACAAGCAACTAGTCTCTATAATCGGATAATCATGACCTTGTCATATTATCCCGATAGTTGCAACATAATAGAGAACCCATTTTGTATCCCTGCGTGATCATCATCTTCATATGACTGAAGTGATACATCCGTCTTGACATCACACCCAATACACTACGATTCTCAATAAACCCAGAAGAGGCGTACAGAGAACCTGTTAAAGTCCCGGACGACCAAAACCAAAGCGTATTGATTGTCGCAAGTACTAGCGATGCAAGTCTCAGGTTAAGACCAAATACACCTACCCTGAAGCGGATTCCCATAGACACATAGTCATACTACCAATGGGATTCCGCGGGGTCTGTCCAAAGCGAAGCTGTTTCCTAACCATCAGTAAACACAACCTCCTATCACATTTGCATAATTATCCAATACTTAAATATATGAGAACTATGATGTTACGCTTCCATAACACGCACAAGTGTAATACTAGTCTATTCTATATTATCGATGTCTAGTCTCGATAATACTACGACCAGGGTTATTTAGTGATTAAACCTTTGTGGATTGATATTGTCTCATATCTTATACTCCGGAACTAATCATAAGGACTTTTATCATTTATTTATTTAATTCATTTATTTATATCCATTGTCACATAGTTAATTTGTATAAAAACCACAATGTCTTTTACAAATAGTGACGCTATGGGTCAAAATTGTCTAATAATCTCCCACTTGGCCTATAGCCAGTCACTCAAGCATCTAACACCTGAACTATGTACATGTCGCTCAAATTTTTGACGAGGAATAGCTTTCGTCAGTGGATCTACAATGATGTCCTCTGATGCGACCTTCTCGATCTTCACATCGCCACGATATATGATCTCACGAATCAGATGGAAATGTCGAAGAACATGCTTGGATCGTTGATGAGATTGTGGTTCCTTAGCCTGCGCTATAGCCCCATTATTGTCCCAATACAATGGAACGGGCTCAACTACTAACAAAACTACTCCTAATCCAATTAGGAATTTACGGATCCAAACTGCCTCTTTTGCTGCTTCAGCTGCATCAATTTACTCCGCTTCTGTTGTTGAATCGGCAATAGTCTCTTGCTTGGAAGATTTCCAGCTTACTGCTCCATTATTCAAACAAAATATATACCCAGATTGTGACTTACAGTCTTCTTTATCGGTTTGGAAACTTGCATCGGTATACCCAATTACCTCAAGTACTCCATCTCCATAGATTAAGAAAGCATCATTAGTTCGTCTAAGATACTTAAGGATATTCTTAACAGCCATCCAGTGACCATCACCTGGATCGGTCTGATAGCGACTACACATGCTCAAAGCATATGAGACATCAGGTCGCGTACATATCATGGCATACATGATCGATCCGACTACCGAAGCGAACATGATCCGACTCATGTTGTCTCTCTCATCTTATGTTTTAGGACACATGTCTTTAGATAGAGTGACACCAGGTGACACTGGCAACAGTCTCCTATTATACTGTTCCATGTTGAATATCTTTAACACTTTGTCAATGTACGTGCTTTGGGAGAGTCCAAGCAGCTTTCTAGATCTATCCCAGTATATCTTTATTCCTAGAATAAAGGCTACTTCTCCCAGATCCTTCATGGAGAATTTTAATGAAAGCCAAGCTTTCACCGATTGTAGTATGGGAATGACATTGCTAATAAGCAATACATCATCGACATAAAGGACAATGAATGTCAGTGCGCTCCCACTAACCTTCTTATATACACAAGGAACATCCTCGTTTTGAACGAAATCATATTCTTTTAAGATCTCATCAAAACGTTGATTCCAAGAATACGATGCTTGCTTCAATCCATAAATGGATAGATTTAACTTGCAAACCTTGTTTGCATGTTTAGGTACGACAAAACCATCAGGCTGTTGTATATAAACATCCTCCAAAAGGATTCCGTTAAGAAAAGTGGTTTTGACGTCCATCTGCCATATTTCGTAATCGAAATATGTAGCAATAGCAATCACAATCCGAATGGATTTAATCATGGCAACAGGTGAAAAAGTTTTGTCGTAATCGACACCATGTCGTTGACGATACCCCTTCGCTACAAGCCTAGCTTTATACGTTTGTATGTTGCCATCCATGTCGGTCTTCTTCTTGAAGACCCATTTGCAACCAATAGGCTTTACACCTTCGGGTGCATCAACCAGTGTCCAAAATTGGTTGGTGTATATGGAATCCATTTCGGACATCATGGCATCTTGCCATAAACCGGAGTCGATACCTTGTATCGCTTCCTCATACGTAGCCGGTTCGTCTTCCTCAATAAGATTAATATCCATATGAGGTGAGATCAGAAACCCATACATCTCAGGTTGTCTTCTAACTCTCTTCGACTTACGCGGTTCTTGTGTATTCGAAGATTGTGGTACAGTCTCATCCCTGATGAACTGTTCATGTTCCGTTAAGAATTCTGTGCCGGGAACAGTATCAATCTGATTTTCATCGAGTTCTACTTTCCTCCCACTAACCACTGCATTTAGGAATTCCTTCTCAAGGAAAACCGCATGTAGAGCAACAAATATTTTTTTCTCTTGTGGGTGAAAGAAGTAATATCCTTTGGTTTCCCTAGGATATCCTACAAATAGGCATTTATCCGATTTGGGTTCTAGTTTGGTACCTTCCAAACGTTTGACGTATGCCCAGCAACCCCAAATCTTCAGGAATAAGAAGCCCGGTTTCTTTCCTGTCCATATTTCATACGGAGTCTGTTGAACAGACTTTGACGGAACCTTATTCAAAATAAGTATTGCATTGTTCAATGCATATCCCTAGAAAAAAATAGGTAGCTATGTGCGACTCATCATTGACCTTACCATGTCCAACAAAGTTTGGTTTCTCCACTGTGAAAGAATACCATACTCTTTCAAGTAATCAAGAAACTCATTGCTCAAGTATTCTCCACCACGGTCTGACCGTAATGTTTTAATACTTTTACCAGTCTGTTTTTCAACTTCGTGTCGAAACACTTTGAATTTCTCAAAAGTTTCCGACTTGTGTCTCATAAGGTACATATAACCATAACACGATGCATCATCCATAAAGGTTACGCAGTATTCATATCCACCTCTAGCCTGGCTAGACATGGACCCACAAACGTCACTATGAACAAGGGCTAACAGTTCGGTGGTACGTACACATTTACCGCTAAAAGGTGTTTTATGCATTTTTCCTAATAAACAAGATTCGCAGACGTCATATGACTTTGGATCAAATCCGTCCAAGTACCCACTCTTCGAAAGTGTGGATATGCGAGTCTTGTTAATGTGTCCCAGACGACAATGCCACATATAAGTTTCATCTTTGTTACTTAGTTTAAGACATTAGTTTGTTACATTATATGTTTGAGATTGATTTATATTCAAAATATAAAGAACGTTATTCACATCAGCACTGCATATCTCCATATCATTTTTGCACATAAAACACCAAGTGTTTCTAAAAACAAAAGTATAGCCACATTGGGCCAATAAAGATACAGATATAATATTCCTAGTCAAACTAGGTACATAATAACAGTCTGAAATATTAAGTACATGCCCCGAGGGCAGTTCTAAAATATAAGTCCCAATGGCCAAAACGGCGACTCGAGTCCCATTTCCAATGCGGAGGTCAATTTCTCATGTGGCCAGTCTCCTGCTAATCCGCAGATCCTGCACATCAGTACATATATGAGTACCATAACCAGAATCAAAAATCCAATTTTTAAAACTAGAATTAGACATGTTTATTTCTAAAACAAACATACCTGGAGCCGGTGCCTTGCCAGCTTTGATTTCCTTCATGTGCGCCTGTCACACTTCCAGTGACCCCATTTTCCACACTGCAGGCATACATCTTGGGATTTGTCCTTAGCCTTCCCAGAAGACTTTGACGATTTGGCCTTGCCCTACTTCTTCTTCTTTTTCTTTACACCTCCAGTCGCCTTGGGCCAAGCTGTTGAGTTTAAATCAAGTCCCAAAATCATAAATCATGCATAAAAACGAGTTGAATACAACCAAATGAGGTGCGGAAAAGACTCACATGGATCGGTTGCATGCGGCAAAGATGAACCACGAACTACTCTCCCTTGCTCGGCAGTGAGCTGCGCATGGTAGGGGTTGCAAGGTAATGGACTGGTTTGCCACCTCCATGTTCGGCCATTGATGACCTCCATTGAAGCTCCAAGCTTCAAGCTTTTCCATGCTCATAAATTTGTTTCCCTATCACCTATGTATAACCCAAGGTGTGTGCTAGCACTTAGATCTTGCAACAAGATCATTAGCTTCTCCATTTTTTGTGTGAAAACCAGAAAAAATTGGAAGAGAATCGGTCACCATGACCGTGAGAAGAAGGAAGAAGGTTTTGGCTCCAAAAGCCTTAAAACCGTATCTCATTGCATGAGGGAGAGAGAAAAGCCTTTTATTTTATTTTATATATTTACCAAGTAAATAATAAATAAAACATATATCACTTTTAATACAAAAGTCAAAAAGCAAGAAATAAATAATGTTATATTTCATTTCAAGCTTTTAAAAGCTTTTCATCAACTCAAATCAACTATTCACATCAAATCCATCCACTTTAATAAAGTGACAACATGTCATGTCACATCACTCAAAGTGACAAGTGACTTGACGATTGATGCGACTAGCGATTTGACGCTTGATGTGACTTGCGTGCCGCGCTCGAATTCGAAATACGAATGCGCTCGCAATCACTCTCGGGCTCGGGTTCACTAATTCTAAATTAACGAATTTTCCGTCGCGTCGTAATTAAATGATTACGCCTAGCGAATTCACTATTCACGTCGCTAACGAATTAATTAAAAATTAATTCGTTCGCCCGAATTAAAATCTAATTTTAATTCCGCGCCGAAATCCAATTTCATATAATATATCGAATATATTATTTTATCCGATTAATTCTAAATTAATCGTTCTCTCTCTTTTATTAATATTTTATCCCAGATAAAATATCTCCGCAATTAATCCCATATTAATTTTCTCTCTCTTCTAATTAATCCTAGATTAATTAAGTGCGAGTTATACATCATCGGTGAATCTTCAGGAAGCGACCCATGAGATCTCTGGATATATTGGCAGTAAATACGGTCGTCGGATTATCCGAACACGTAAGTACCTCGTACTACGTTTATACCGATTTACAAGACAAGGTTGGCTTCTAGCAAAGCACCATGCCTACCCAATTCTCCAGAAATATTCTTACAGGAATATATAGATCTGTATCAAGCGTAGTATACCGTAGTATTGTGTATATCGGCCCAGTATCGGATAGTCACGTGCTAGGGCTGGGGCTGGATAAGTGTCTGCCCCGTCCGAAGCACATGTCGGATGTCTGGTAACTAGTCTCTATAATCGGATATGTATGACCTAGTCATAATATCCCGATGGTTGCGCAACACTTAAGAGCACTAATACCGTATCCTGCGTGACATCATCTCCAATATGACTGAAGTGATATTTCTGTCTTGACATCACACCCAATACACTACGACTCTCTGATAAACCCAGAAGTGGTGTACGCAGAACCGGTTAAAGCCCTGTACCACCAAGACCAAAGTCTATCGATTATCGTAAGTATTAGCGATGTAAGTCTCAGGTTAAGACCATACACACCTAGCCTGATTTCGGCCTCCCATAGACACATAGTCATAATACCAATGGGATTCCGAGGGGTCTATCCAGAGCGAAGCTGTTTCCCGTACCATCGGTGAAACACAACCTCCTATCGCACTTGCATAAGTATCCAATACTTAAATATATGAGAACTATGCCGTCGTGCCCTCACAACGCGCACAAGTGCAATACTAGCCTATTCCGCATTATCGATGTCCTGTCTCGATAATACTCCGGCTAGGGATATTTAATGATTAATCCTTCGTGGACGGTACTGTCTCATATCATCTCAATCCAGGAACTAATCATATGGACCTCTCTTCATTTATATATCTATGGTGATCTAATCACAAATGATGAGAGTGCAATTTCCTTGTCACATAGTTAATTTGTACAACAACACCGTGATATGTACAAATAGTGACGCTATGGGTCATATTATCCAACAATCTCCCACTTGGCACATAGCCAGTCACTCGAGTGTCTAACACCCGAACTATGTACAGTTCGCTCAAATTGCTGAGAAAAGATTTTCGTCAGCAGATTTGCTTCATTATCGTCTGACGCGATTTACACGATCATCACATCGCCACGATGTATGATCCGAACGAATCAGATGATATAGAAGTATATATCTGGATCGTCGATGAGACCTTTAATTCCTTAGCCTGTGCTGACGCCTAGCTCAGAAGAACTATATCTAATCTAATTAGATTTATTTTCGATCCAAATGGCTTCTATTGCTGCCTCAGCTGCAGCAATAATCCGCATTTGTTGTTTATTCGGCAACAGTTATCTTGCTCGGAAGATTTCCAGCTCACTGTCCCAGTGTTCAAACTTTATAGTACCACAGTATTTACCGGTTTGGAAACTTGCAACAGTGATCCTAGTCACTTCAAGTTCTCCTACTCCATATGTTTAAGACAACATCTTTAGTTGTCTCAGATACTAACAGATGTTCTTAATCTTCAATCCAGTGACTATCACTTGGATTGACCCGATTGTGATTCCATATGCTCGAAGCGTATGAGACACCAAATCAAGTACATTTTAAATGTACAATTTCCAGAGAGTGTTAACCAACTCCAAATCTATCCCAGTAGATCTTTATTCCTCGAATAAAGGTTGTTACTCCCCAGAATTCTATGGAGAATTTCTTATGAAAGCCAAGCTTTCACCGATTGCTTTATGGGAATTTCATTGTCAGTGCCCTCTCCTACTAACCTCCTTATATACACAAGAATTATTTCGTTTTGAGTCAAATCATAAACCATTATGATTATTTCAAAATGACAGTTCCAAGAACCTTATGCTTGTTTCAATCCAAACATGGATCGAATAACCCGCAAACCTCGTTTGTTGGTTATACAAAATCGTCAGATGTTATAAACATTCTCCAAAAGGTTTCCTTTTCAGGAAAGCGATTTTGATCTGCAACTGACATATTTCATAAATGAAATATGCAGTTATCAACAAGCATCTTCAAAATGGATTTACCACGGCAACAGGTAAAAGGTTGAACCGTTATTAACACAATGTTGATAACGATACCTTTCCGTCAAAAGCCCAGCTTTGTTTTGGTATGTTGCCTTCCATGTATGTCTTCCTTGAAGACGTTTAATGTACCAATAGGCACAATGCCTTGTGGTACAACAACTAGTATTCAATAGTTGTTATACATGGAATCCATTTCGGATTCATGGCACTTTGCCATAATAGGGAGTCGATACCTCGTATCACTTCCTCAAAACGTAGTCGGTGGGTGGATATACTTCATAAGATTGACATCTTTATAGGTAAGATCAGAAACCCATAACCTAGGTTGTTTTCTGACTCTATCTGATCTACTCAGTTCTTGTGTATTCGAAGATTAATGGTACAGATTCATCATTGATGAACTATTTGTGTTCCATTACGGACCTTGTGCCTTGAACAGTATTACTCTGATTTTCATCGAGTATCACTATCCTCCCACTGACCACTGCATATCGGTATTCCTCTCAGGAAAAACCGCATGGTGAGCAACAATCACATTGTTCTCATGTGATATGTATAAATACAATACTTATGGTATCCCTAGGATAGCCTACAATTGACACTTATCCAATTTGGGTTATAGTTTGGTATCATCCAAACATATGCCTAGCATCCCAAATGGTCAGGAATGAGAAACCCGGTTTCTTTCCCGTTCATATCTAATATGTAATCTGTCAAACAGATTATTATGGAACCTTATTCTAAATAAGTTATTGCACTGTTTATCTGTATCCATTGAAGGAAATGGTAGCTCAGAGCGACTCATGATTAGCCTTATCATGTCTAACATGATTCGGTTAATCCGTTCGGACACACCGTCACTTTGACGTGTTCCGGGAGGAGTCCTCATTTGAAAGAATACTATACTCTTTCAAGTATATAAGAAACTTATTGCTTAAGTATTTTCCATTACGGTCTTATCGTGATGGTATAATACTATAGCCGATCTGTTTGTCTATTTCGTGTCGAAACTCTAAAAGTTTAGGATATGTGTTCTTCAAAAGAAACACATAACCATAACGTGATGCCACATCCGTTAAGGTCACGAAATATTCATGTTCACATCTAGCCTAGCTAGATATGGGCCCACTAACTTCACCATGAATAGGGCTAACAGATCAGTGGCACTTACACTATTACCAAGTAAACAGTGTTTTAGGTACTTTACCTAACAAACTAGATTCGTAGACTTTATTTGAATAGTCAAATCAGTCCTAGTATCCACTCTTCAAAAGTGTGGATATACGAGTCTCGTTAAATTGTGTCCTAGACAACAATGCCATAATAAGTCTCTATTGATCAAATCAATTTGAGCTATTTATTTGTCATTTTATATGTTTGAGATTTTATTTATATTCAAAATATAAATTCTGTTATTTACATCTAATGTATTTATCTCAGTATCATCTTTATATAATAAAACACTTAGTGTTCTATAATTTAAGGTTTTATCCGCAACGGATTAAACACTGATATAGAGATAATGTCTCTAGTCAAACTAGTTACATTATAACAGTTCCTAATTTAAGTATATACCCAAAGGGTAGTTCCTAAACTTAGGTATCTACGGTCGAAACAGCGACTTTCGTCCCGTTTCCGATTCGCAGAGCAATCTCAGCTTGAAGTCAGTATCCTGCTCAAAGCAGATTCTGAACATCAATACATATATTTTATGTACCACACTAAGTATTTAAAATCTAATTTTAATACTAGCTGTGAACATAACTAAGACAAATATTTTTAAAGTTAGAGCCTCGCCCTTTCTTTAATTCCTTCGTGTCTGCCATATCCAAATGGTAGTCACTTTGGGATATGTCAATTATCCTTTCAATATTTCAGAAACCTTAGGCCAAGCCTTGGGTTCTTAGAATATCGAAATGATGTGCACCTCGTGCTACATGCCCAATTGCAAACTTTGACTTTATCTCCTCTAGAATAGTCAATTAATTTTCCAAGAATTATAAATTGCAATTTTAATACTTCTTAAATCTAAAATTAGATTTATGACAAGTATATTAAATTAAGCACTAAAGTCATCATCACATAAATCTTCCAAAGATTTTATGCTCTACTTATTTTGCTTAATTTTGGGCTTAAGGTATAATAAGTTATTTTATCAAATAAAGTAACCTATTATTTATTCCCAATTATTTAAAATATTTTAATCCCATATTATATTTTAAATATCCAACTTTTCAATTTTATCTTGATTACAATAGTCCAACTATTTAATCAACGATTAGTGGTACTATATATATTATAATGATTATAATAGTCCAACTATATAATCAAATATAATCCAAATTAATTAACCTCAATTACATTGATTACTATAATCCAATTATAAAATCAACTGTAAACTGAAATCAATTAATTCAAATATATTGATTAATATAATCCAATTATATATAATCAAGTATAATACAGTCCAACTGTTTATTAAAACAACAATTTAAATATTAGTCCAACTAACATTTAATCTAACGACGAAATAATGTAAATGAGCGCGTATGGCGAGTAATTGAACGAGTATTACAAATTCAATTCTTGCCTCCCACTATTTTTTCGTCGAGCCTCTAACCCTCTGTCGAGAGTACTCGGGAAACCATGTTTCCTAGTGGGCTAGAATCCCGTTAAATATCACAC
>SKCR01044900.1:0-111197 GCA_019454045.1 Zanthoxylum bungeanum | reverse complement strand
AGTACGGGCGGTTTAACCAAGTATTCTTTGATTTTGTCAAATGCTTCTTGACATTTCCTATTCCTCTCCACAGGCGGGTCCTTCCTTAATAGCTTGAAGATGGGCTCATATACTAATGTTAGTTTGGCAATGAATCGACTGATATACTAGATTTTCACGAGAAAAGCTCTAACTTTATTTTATGTCTTCGGTGCATGCATCTCGGTAATTGCCTTGATATTTTCAGGGTCCACTTCTATCCCTCTCATTCCTACCGTATGCCTAACAACTTTTCGGATGTTACCCCAAACACACACTTCTTGGGGTTGAGTCGGAGGTTGTACTTATCGGCTATTTGAAGGAATTTCTCCAACGCTTCTATATGTTCGGCCCTCTTCTCTGATTTAACCATCATGTCATCCACGTATACCTCAATCTCCTTACGCATCAAGTCATGGAATAATATAGTCGCCATTCATTGATAAGTGGCTCCCGCATTATTAAGTCCAAACAACATCACCTTGTAGCAATATATACCTCACTCAGTGACGAAAGTAGTCTTATGCTTGTCTTCTTTGTCCATGAAGACCTGGTTATATCCTGAGAATCCATCCGCGAATGAGTACATAGCAGATAAAGTCGCGCTATCAACCAACAGATCTATATGGGGTAGGGGAAAATCATCTTTTGGGCAAGCTTTGTTGAGGTCCCTATAATCTGAGCACATTCTGACCTTTCCATCCTTCTTCGGTACGGGCACAATGTTGGCTAACCACTCGCAGTACTTCCAAAATGTCTGCTTAAATTGTGGCAAACGGGATCGCGGAAGTGTGACTGCCGTTTGAACAAAGCAGACATGAAGGAATTGAAGACGAGCAAGGCTCTGACTGTTGGTTTCCTCTAAGGTTCCTAAGATCATTTATCAAGCAAGAAAACAAGTGTGAATACACATCAAATAAGGTGCGGAATTATACTCACAATGAATGGATTGGATGTTGGTTTCTAGATTAGGTCCCAATATCATGAAATCAAGCAAGAAAAACGCATGAATACAATCATAGGAGGTGCGGAAAAACTCACAAGGATCGGTTGAGATGCGACGAAGACGAAAAAATGAACTACCTCCTCTGTCAAGCTCGGCAGTGGCTACTCTTAGTCGTGGACTGCACGGCATGGGCTGGTTTGGCTCCTCCAAGAATCGGCCATTGATGACTCCATAGAAGGTATGCTAGCACCTCTTCTTTTTCTTTGTTTTTTCGGTCAAACCAGAAATTGGAAGAGGAAGAAGATGAAGAACGTCTCAAAGCCGAGAGAGAAAAGAGAGGGAATAAGGGTTTTCCATGAAAACCGATTCAGAGAGAGAGAAAATAAAAGGAAAATGCTTTATATATTTATTTTATTTTCCAAAAACAAAAACAAATAAATAAAAGCATTTTTCATTTAGCGAAAATTCAAAAGCAAAAGAAATAAATGCTTTTCAATCAACTCACATCAATCACTCAATCAATCAATCAAATTGTCACATCACTCAAAGTGACATGTGGTTTGACGCTTGATGTGACTAATGATTTGACGTTTGATTTGACTTACGTGCCGCACTCGAATTTGAAATGCGAATGCGCTCGCAAATAATCTCGGGCTTGGGTTCGCTAATTCCAAATTAACGAATTTTCCGTCGCGACGTAATTAAACGATTATGCCTAGCGAAATCACTATTCAAGCCGCTAACGAATTAATTCTAAATTAATTCGTTCGCACGAATTAAAATCTAATTTTAATTCCGCATCGAAATCCAATTTCGTATAATATATCGAATATATTATTTTATTGATTAATTCCAAATTAATCGTTCTCTCTCTTTAATTAATATTTTATTCCAGATAAAATATCTCAGTAATTAATCCCAGATTAATTTTCTCTCTCTTCTAATTAATCCCAGATTAATTAAAGTGCGAGTCATACATCATTGGTGAAACTTCGGGAAGCGACCCATGAGATCCCCGGATATGTTGGCAGTAAATACGATCGTCGGACTATCCAAACACGTAAGTACCTCGTACTACGTTTGTACCGATTTACAAGACAAGGTTAGCTTCTAGCAAAGTGCCATGCCTACCCAATTCTCCAGAAATATCCTTACAGGAATATGTGATCTATATCAAGCGTAGTATACCGAAGTATTGTGTTTGTCGATCCAGTATCGGATGTTCACGTGCTAGGCCTGGGGCTGGAATTGTGTTTGCCCCGTGCGAAGCACATATCGGATGTCTGGCAACTAGTCTCTATAATCGGATATACATGACCTAGTCATAATATCCCGATAGCTCGAGCATTTAAGAGAACG
The DNA here is from genome assembly GCA_019454045.1 of Zanthoxylum bungeanum. Taxonomy (NCBI): domain Eukaryota; kingdom Viridiplantae; phylum Streptophyta; class Magnoliopsida; order Sapindales; family Rutaceae; genus Zanthoxylum; species Zanthoxylum bungeanum. The sequence continues at coordinate 108,874 of SKCR01044900.1, read as the reverse complement.
AGTTTCGTATCCTATGTGACCATCATCTCCAAATGACTGGAGTGATACTTCCGTCTAAACATCACACCCAACACACTACGATTCTCAATATACCCAGCATTGGCGTACACAGAACCTGTTAAAGCCCTGGACGACCTCAACTAAAGTACATTGATTGTCGCAAGTGTTAGCGGTGCAAGTCTCAGGTTAAGACCAAATACACCTACCCTGATTGCAGACTCCTATAGACACATAGTCATACTACCAATGGGATTCCGCAGGGGTCTATCCAGAGCGAAACTGTATCTCGTACCATCGGTAAAACACAACCTCCTATCACACTTGCATGAGTATCCTATACCTAAATATATGAGAACTATGCCGTTGTGCCCTCACAACATGCACAAGTGTAATACTAGTCTTTTACGTATTTATCGATGTCCAATCTCGATAATACTCTGACTAGGGATTTTTAATGATTTATCCTTCGTGGACTGATACTGTCTCATATCATTCTCTATCCAGGAAAAAATCACAATGACCTCTCATCATTTATATATCTAAGTGATCTAATCACAAATGATAAGAGTGCAATCTCCTTGTCACATATTTAATTTGTACAATAACACCATGATTTGTACAAATAGTGACGCTATGGGTCATAATTGTCCAACAATCTCCCACTTGGCCTATAGCCAGTCACTTGAGTGCTTGACACTCGAACTATGTACGGTGGGCTCAAACTGTTAAGAAAAGGTTTTCATCAGCGGATTTGCATGATTATCATCTGATGCGATTTATTCGATCATCACATCACCACGATGTATGATCCGAACGAATCAAATGATTATCAAAATAAGTATATGGATCGTCGAGGAGACCATTAATTCTTTAGCATGTGCTGACGCCTAGCTCAGCTGCTAATAGAACTATATCTAATCTAATTAGATTTGTTATCGACCCAAATGGTTCTATTGCTGCCTCAGTTGCAGTAATAACCCGCATTTGTTGTTTATTCGGTAACAATATCTTGCTTGAAGATTTCCAGCTCACTGTACCGTTATACTATTGTATAATACCTTTGTTACGACTTGTAGTCGTTATCGTGAAAGCCAAGCTTTCACCGATTATATTATGGGAATATCATTTCCAAGAAATGATAAATCATCATTATTCAGGACATTCACAGTCAGTGCGCTCCCACTAATCTCCTTATATACACAAGAATTATTTTCGTTTTGAATTAAATAATAGACTATTATGATTACATCAAAATGTCAATTCCAAGAACCTAATTCTTGCTTCAATCCAAACATGGATCGAATAACCTGCAAACCTAGTTTGCTTGTTATGGTTCGACAAAACCTTCAGGACGTTGTAAACATCCTCCGAAAGGTTTCCGTTAAGGAAAGCGGTTTTGGCATTCAGCTGCCACATTTCATGAATGAAACTTGCAGCATTAGCAAGCATTGTCGAAATGGATTTGTCGTGGCAACATGTAAAAGATTTCGTCGTAATCAATACAATGTTGATAACTCTACCTTTTCGCTACAAGCCTAGCTTAGTACGTTGGTATGTTTCCATCCATGTATGTCTTCCTTGAAGACTTATATAGTACCAATAGGCACAATGCCTTGCAGTACATCAACTAGTGTCTAAACATAGTTGGTATACATGGAATCCACTTCGGACTTTATGTCACTTTGCCATAATAGGAGTCGATACCTTGTATCACTTCCTCATACGTAGTCAGTTGATATACCTCAATAAGATAGACATCTTTATTAGGTGAGATCAGAAACCAATACCCCAGGTTCTTTTCTAATTCTCTTCGACCTATGCGGTTCTTATGTATTCGAAGATTATTGGTATAGTTTCATCCTTGATGAACTATTTGTGTTCGATTAGGAATCGGTGCCAGAAATAGTATTACTCCGATTTTCATCGTGTTTTACTATCCTCCGACTTACCACTACATATCGGTATTCCTCTTAGGAAAACCGCATGGTGAGCAACAATTAAATTGTTCTCTCGTGAGTTGTATAAGTACAATACTTATGGTATCCCTAAGATAACCTACATTTGGCACTTATCCAATTTGGGTTCTTGTTTGGTATCATCCAAACGTATGCCTAGCATACCCAAATATTCAGGAGTGTGAAACCTGGTTTCTTTCCCGTTCATATCTAATATGAGATCTATCAAACAGATATTATGGAACCTTATTCAAAATAAGTTCTTGCACTGGTTAAAGCTTATCCGTTGAAGGAAATAGTAGCTCAGAGAGACTCATGATTAACCTTATCATGTCTAACAAAATTCGGTTAATCATGTTCGGACACACCGTCAAAATGACGTGTTCCGGGAGGAGTCCTCATTGAAAGAATAATATACTCTTTCAAGTATACGAGAAACTTATTGCTTAAGTATTTCAATTACGGTCTTACCTTGACGGTTTAATACTTTAGCCGATCTGTTTGTCTATTTCGTGTCGAAACTGTGAAAGTTTCCGATTTGTGTTTCAAAAGAAGCACATAACCATAACGCGATGTCACATCCGTAAAGGTCACAAAATATTCATATCCACATCCAGCATAGCTAGACATGGGCCCACTACTTCACTATGAACTAGGGTTAACATATCGGTGGCACTGACACTTTGCCCAATAAACTAGATTCGTAGACTTTATTTGAATATAATCAAATCAGTCCTAGTACCCACTCTTCGAAAGTGTGGATATACGATTCTTGTTTAATAGTTTCCCTGATAACTATGCCACAATTAGTTTCTTAACTGATCAAATCTGTTTGAGCTATTTATTTGTCATATAGTATATTTGAGATATTATTTATATTCAAAATATAAATTCTGTTATTCACATCTAATGTGTTTATCTTAATATCATCTTTATAAAATAAAACACTTTAGTGTTCTAGAATATAAAGGTTCACCCGCAGCGGGTCAAATACTGATATAAAGATAATGTATCTAGTCAAACTAGTTACATTATAACAGTTTCCTAATTTAAGCACATACCCGAAGGTAGTTCCTAAATTCAGGTATTTACGGTTAAAACAGCGACTTTCGTCCCGTTTTCAATTTGCAGATAAATCTCTATTGAATTCAGTATCATGTTCAAAACATATTATGAACATCAATATATATTTATGTATCACACTAAGTATCTAAAATCCAATTTTAATACTAGTTGTGAACATAATGTTGACAAACATATTTGAAGTCATAGTCTTGCTCGTCTTCAATTCCTTATTGGGATATGTCATTTTATCTTCCTAGAAGATTATAATGATTTTGCCTTTGCCCTTTTTCACACTCCGGAAGCCTTTGGGCAAGCCTCGGGTTTCTAGAATATCGAAGTAAGGTGCGCCTTGCGCTACTTGCCTAATTGAAAGTTTGACTTTGTCTCCTTGAGAATAGTCATTAATTCTCCAAGAATTATTTTACAATTTAGTATTTCAAAGATCTAAAATAGATCCATGAAAATCCTTCAATTTCTTATCATACTTTAAGGATCGAATCCTTAGTTCTAATTCAGAAATTAAGGAGTCTACTTGACAAGTATAATGGATTAAGCACTAAAGTTATCATTACATGAATATTCCAAATATCATGTTCTACTATTTGCTTAACTCCACGCTTAGGCATAATACGTTATTTTATCAAATAAACTAACTTATTATTTTTCAAGGGCCATCCTGAATTATTCCCAATTTGAAAAATAAAGTCGTTTAAATACATTTTCACCCAGGATTATGTTTTAAACACTAATCTTTCAATTTTATATCTTGATTCTAATAGTCCAACTATTTAATCAACGATTTGTGGTACTATATATTATAATAATTATTATAGTCCAACTATACAATCAAATATAATTTAAATTAATTAACCTTAATTATATTGATACTACAGTCCAACTATAAAATCAATTATAAATTGAAATTAATTAATTTAAATATATTGATTAATATAATCCAATTATATAATCAACTATAATACAGTCCAACTGTTAATTAAAACAACAATTTTAAATATTAGTCAAACTAACATTTAATTTAACGATGAAATAATTTGTGATTGAGCGCGTATGGCGAGTAATTGAACGAATATAGCAAATTCAATTCTTGCCTCCCACTAATTTTCGGCGAGCCTCCAACCCTCACCGTGTTTCCTAGTGGGCTAGGATCCCGTTAAATATCACACAATCTTGACTTTGGCCAACAAATTGTATGATAATTAACTAGGTATATCTCTAAGATCAATTGGATCCAATCCAATTCCTAGATCCGGTAAGGGGATATCCAAATCCGAAACATATATCTTATATATGCCAATACATCCAATATATTACCTAACCTTTTTCCTCTGAATCAACTAAGCATTGGCTTTGGCACAACAAACTTAGTGATCCCAGTCAAGCGCGACCCATTGACCATGGAAAGCTTCGTAATCAATGTCGATGGACAATAAAGGGTCTTGACTTTGGCCAACAAACCACAACTTGGACAAGACACTGATATGGAACAAAGCCTTCGTGATTCAAACACATCTTCGACAGACAAAGGCCTTGACTTTGGCCAACAAACCAATGCCGTCTCGGATCTTGAGTGAGAATCACTCAATGGAAGGAAAGACGCTTAATATTGCGAGGGTTTTTCGCATGCAAATTGGCAACCAATTTATTATCTTTGTTAAGGTCTCATCATCATACACCCTTAAAAATGCATTCTAAACACATAATAAAGTGCATATGAAATAATAATAATGATATGCGGATGGATACTTTACATTGATCCTAGATCAAATCTCTCATTTTCTCTCTCCAGCTAGCACATTTATTACTTCTACCCGTTACACTATACTTCTAAAGAAACCTCATTTACATTGAGGGGAATAGTTGAGAAGAGAATACAAAGAGTATAGAGGTGATAAGGCTGGACACGCAGGTCTAATTAATAAATCAAATTTATTACAATTTCTAAAATTGCCCCACCCATCTAATATCCATCTGATATACATTATTAATGCATCGCAACCATGTATTCATACAAGCATTTATCAATCAATCTAATCCAATTAATTAATCTGATAATTAGTGATCATCCAATGATCAAACAACGATTTGATTTTGTGCGAGTCAAACTCGTTTTTCGAATAAGTACTCAAAGTATGAATTCTTGAATTAAATTAAACTACATAATTAAATCCAATTCAATTTGTATTTAATTCTAATTCACCATTTAATTCCAAATTAAATATTACACTTTATTAACGAACCTTTACGACTTAAATTCCAAATTTAATCGCAACGGGTCTCAAAGCCCGATTAACGTCCAACGTTTATTAATTAAAGTCCAATGGGCTTTTAATTAATTTCTTTAAGGCATGGACTTTTGGTCAACTCGGGTCAAACCGATAACCAAAGTCCAATCCGGGATTTACCCCATAAGCCCAGAAATCAATTTTGGTCTATTAGGCCCAATTAAATAATTAAGGTCCATTAAGTCATAATTAGACTTTATGGATGCGGTTTTGGGCCCAATTGGATCCAACCAAATTGGCCTAAACATAACTTGGTACAACCAAGCCCAAAAGCCCAATTACAACCTTTAAGGCCCAATTTCCAAAATAAGCCCAAATTAATTAACTTATAAAATTCCAAATTCCATAATTAATTAACATAAGTGTAATACACAATTAATCACCCAATTAATATTTCTAAAACATCAATTAGCCTAATTAATCATGCACTTTAACAACACATAGTGTCCAACACAATTTTAATCAAAATCAAACCCATTTTCACATGATATTGTTCTCGGCAATTAGGGGTTATTTTCTATCCGATTCGGTTTCAATCCAACTGAATCCACAATCATTATTTCCCAAATCAATTCAACTCATCCAATGAATCAAATCAAAAAATCACAACGAATTTCAAAAAATCATCATTTTCGGCCAAGCCTATAATTTAGGGAAATTTGTTCAATTCAAAATCCAATCCAATTAAACCTCAAATTAACATTACCCACTTGTTTTAAGTCATCCAATGATCAAACAAACAAAAAATTACCAAGACATTAGGGCTTACAATTTTCGGCCATGCCCAAAAATTTAGGGAAAAATGGATCCAATCCAATTTCATGAAATTGATCATGCACAACTTCAATTAATCAATATACAAGCATACTTAATCAATCAATTTAACCAAATCATTCTTCAATTGATTTCACCCAATTTCAAACTCTAACTTTTTCATGCTTGATCGCTCTGATACCATTGTTGGTTTCTAGATTAGGTCCAAAGATCATGAAATCAAGCAAGAAAAACGCATGAATACAATCATAGGAGGTGCAGAAAAACTCACAAGGATCGGTTGAGATGCGACGAAGATGAAAAAACGAACTGCCTCCTCTGTCAAACTGGCAGTGGCTGCTCTAGGTCGTGGACTGCACGGCATGAGCTGGTTTGGCTACTCCAAGACTCGGCCATTGATGACTCCATTGAAGCTCCAAGCTTCAAGCTTCAAAACGGATTCCAAGCTCAAAGGTTCACTGCCCTATCACATTTGTATTGACCCAAGTGTGTGCTACCCCTCTTCTTCTTCTTTGTTTTTTGGTCAAACCAGAAATTGGAAAGGAAGAAAATGAAGAACGGCTCAAAGCCGAGAGAGAAAAGAGAGGGAATAAGGTTTTTCTATGAAAATCGATTCAGAGAGAGAGAAAATAAAAGGAAAATGCTTTATATATTTATTTTATTTTCCAAAAACAAAAACAAATAAATAAAAGCATTTTTCATTTACCAAAAAGTCAAAAGCAAAAGACAATAAATGTTTTTCAATCAACTCACATCAATCACTCAATCAATCAATCAAATTGTCACAGCCCTCAAAGTGACATGTGATTTGACGCTTGATGTGACTAATGATTTGACGCTTGATTTGACTTACGTGCCACACTCGAATTCGAAATGCGAATGCGCTCGAAAATAATCCCGGGCTCGGGTTCGCTAATTCCAAATTAACAAATTTTCCGTCGTGACGTAATTAAACGATTATGCTTAGCAAAATCACTATTCATGTCGCTAACGAATTAATTCTAAATTAATTCGTTCGCCCGAATTAAAATATAATTCTAATTCCGTGTCGAAATCCAATTTCGCATAATATATCGAATATATTATTTTATTGATTAATTCCAAATTAATCGTTCTCTCTCTTTAATTAATATTTTATCCCAGATAAAATATCTCTGTAATTAATCCCAGATTAATTTTCTCTCTCTTCTAATTAATCCTAGATTAATTAAAGTGCGAGTCATACATCATCGGTGAATCTTCGGGAAGCGACCCATGAGATCCCCGGATATGTTGGCAGTAAATACGGTCGTCGGACTATCCGAACACGTAAGTACCTCGTACTACGTTTGTACCGATTTACAAGACAATGTTAGCTTCTAGCAAAGCGCCATACCTACCCAATTCTCCAGAAATATCCTTACAGGAATATGTGATCTATATCAAGCGTAGTATACCGAAGTATTGTGTATGTCGATCCAGTATCAGATGTTCACGTGCTAGGCCTGGGGTTGGAATTGTGTCTGCCCCGTGCAAAGCACAAATCGGATGTCTGGCAACTAGTCTCTATAATCGGATATACATGACCTAGTCATAATATCCCGATAGCTCGAGCATTTAGAGAACGAGTTCTGTATCCTATGTGACCATCATCTCCATATGACTGGAGTGATACTTCCATCTTAACATCACACCAAACACACTACGATTCTCAATATACCCAGCATTGGCGTACACTGAACCTGTTAAAGCCCTGGACGACCTCAACCAAAGTATATTGATTGTCGGAAGTATTAGCGGTGCAAGTCTCAGGTTAAGACCAAAGACACCTACCATGATTGCAGACTCCCATAGACACATAGTCATACTACCAATGGGATTCCGCATGGGTCTATCCAGAGCGAAGCTGTTTCCCGTACCATCGGTAAAACACAACCTCTTATCACACTTGCAAGAGCAAAGCTGTTTCCCGTACTATCGGTAAAACATAACCTCCTATCACACTTGCATGAGTATCTTATACCCAAATATATGAGAACTATGCCATTGTGCCCTCACAACATGCACAAGTGTAATACTAGTCTTTTACGTATTTATCGATGTCCAATCACGATAATAATCTGACTAGGGATTTTTAATGATTTATCCTTCGTGGACTGATACTGTCTCATATCATTCTCTGTCCAAGAACAAATCACAAGGACCTCTCATCATTTATATATCTAGGTGATCTAATCACAAATGATAAGAGTGCAATCTCCTTGTCACATAGTTAATTTCTACAACAACACCATGATCTGTACAAATAGTGACGCTATGGGTCATAATTGTCCAACATTGGATGCATCGAAGAACAAGCTTCATTTCCTTCTTCTGTCAAGCTCGGTTTTCCTCACTGGTTTGGGCTCCATTTTCGACTTTGTCCTCCAAGAAATCTTCAAGCTCCAAGCTTAAAAAATGGATTCCAAGCTCACGAAATGACTTCCCTATCACCTTAGGATAACTCTATGTGTGCTAGCACATTGATTCTGCCACAAAAGCATTTGCTTTTCCTCCATTTCCTCGGCAGTGAACCAGAAAAATGAATGAAAACAGCAGCCCCTTAGGCGTGTTTAGAGAGAAGAAAGAGAAGGGGGAGAGTGGTATTTGGATTCTCAAAACCGTATGCCAAGAGAGGGAAAATGAAAAAGTGTAATAGGTTTTATATTTTCCAAAATTAATAAACCATTTACCATTTTTAAATTTTCAAAAATCAAGCATTAAATGCTTTAACCACTCCCATCAACTTACATCAAGTCAATCAAGTTGTCAAGTCACATCACTCAAAAAGACATGTGATTTGACGCTTGATGCTACTAATATTTGACGCTTGATTTGACTTGCTTGTCGCACTCGAATTCAAAATGCGAATGCCCTCGCAAATAATCCGGGCTCGGGTTCGCTAATTCCAAGTTAATGAATTTTCCGTTGCGACGCAATTAAACGATTATGCCTAGCGAAATCACTATTCACGTCACAAACGAATTAATTCTAAATTAACTCGTTCGCCAGAATTAAAATCTAATTTTAATTCCGCATCGAAATCCAATTTCGTATAATTTATCAAATATATTTTTTTATCGATTAATTCCAAATTAATCGTTCTCTCTCTTTAATTGATATTATATCCCAGATAAAATATCTCCGCAATTAATCACTATGTACGGTTGGCTCAAACTGCTGATTTATACGATCATCACATCGCCACGATGTATGATCCGAACGAATCAGAAGAATAGTCGAAGTATGTATCTGGATCGTTGATGATACCATTAATTCTTTAGCCTTTGTTGACGCCTAGCTCAGCAGCTAACAGAATTATATCTAATCTAATTAGATTTGTTATCGATCCAAATGGCTTCTATTGCTGCCTCAGGTGCAGCAATAACCCGTATTTGTTGTTTATTCGGTAACAATATCTTGCTTGGAAGATTTCCAGCTCACTGTACCGTTATTCAAACTGTGTAGTACCGTTTGCGACTTATAGTCATTTTATCGGTTTAGGAAACTTGCTACAGTGATCCCAGTCACTACCAGTTCTCATTCTCCATAGACTAAGACATCATCCTTAGTTCTCTAAGATACTAAGTATGTTCCTAACTTCAATCCAGTGACTATCACTTGGATTGGCCTGTTTGTGAATCCATATGCTCAAAGCGTATGAGACACCAGGTCGCGTACATTTTTCAATGTACGAGTTCTCGGATAGTTTTCTGAAAGAGAAGCTTTCACCGATTTTATTATGGGAATATCATTTCCAAGAAATGACATATTATCATTATTTATAGGACAGCCACCGTCAGTGCGCTCCCACTAACCCTCTAATATACACAAGAATCATTTTCATTTTGAAATAAATCATACACCATTATGATTACATCAAAAACGAAAATTCCAAGAACCTATGCTTGCTTCAATCCAAACATGGATCGAATAACCCGCAAACCTTGTTTGCTAGTTTTGGTACGACAAAACCGACAGGATGTTGTAAACATCCTCCGAAATGTTTGCTTTTCAGGAAAGCGATTTTGCCATTCAGCTGACATATTTAACTAATGAAACATGCAGCATTAGCAAGCATTATCCAAATGGATTTACCGTGGCAACAGTTAAAAGGTTGAATCGTAATCAACACAATGTTGATAACGATACCTTTCCGCTACAAGCCTAGCTTTATACGTTGGTATGTTGCCATCCATGTACGTCTTCCTTGAAGACTTATAGTACCAATAGGCACAATGTTTTGCGGTACATCAACTAGTATCAAAACATAGTTGATATACATGGAATCCATTTCAGACTCATGGCACTTTGCCATAATTAGGGAGTCGATACCTAGTATCACTTCCTCATACGTAGTCAGTTGGTATACCTCAAAAGATTAACATCTTCACGAGGTGAGATCAGAAACCCATACCCCAGGTTGTTTTCTGACTCTCTCCGACATACGCAGTTCTTGTGTATACGAAGATTAATGGTAATAGTTTCATCATTGATGAACTATTTGTGTTCCATTAGGATTCGGTAAATTGAACAGTGTTACTCCGATTTTCATCAAGTTTTACTATCCTTCCACTTACCACTGCATATATGTATTCCTCTTAGGAAAACCGCATGGCGAGCAACAATCTAATTGTTCTCAAGTTAGTTGTATAAGTACAATACTTTGGTATCCCTAGGATAACCTACAATAGCACTTATCCATTTTGGGTCTAGTTTGGTATCATCCAAACGTATGCCTAGCATACCCAAATCATCAGGAATGAGAAACCTGGTTTCTTTCCTGTTAATATCTAATATGAAATCTATCTAAAAGATTTTTATGGAACCTTATTCTAAATAAGTTTTGCACTATTTATGTTTATCCGTTGAAGGAAATGGTAGCTCAGAACGACTCATGATTAACCTTATCATGTCCAACAAAATTCGGTTTCTCTGTTCGGACACACCGTCAGGATGACGTGTTCCGGGAGGAGTCCTCATTTGAAAGAATACTTTACTCTTTCAAGTATTTGAGAAACTTATTGCTTAAGTATTTTCCATTACGGTCTTACCGTGACAGTATAATACTTTAGCCGATCTGTTTGTCTATTTCGTGTCGAAAGTTAAAAGTTTCTGATTTGTGTTTCAAAAGAAACACATAACCATAATGCGATGCCACATCCGTAAAGGTCACGAAATATTCATATCCACCTCTAGCCTAGCTAGACATGGGTCCACTTGCTTCACTATGAACTAGGGCTAACAGATTGGTGGCATTAACACTTTTACCAAGTAAATGTGTTGTAAGCACATTGCCCAATAAACTAGATTCGTAGACTTTATTTGATTGGAATCAAATTTGTCCGAGTACCCACTCTTCAAAAGTGTGGATATACGAGTCTTGTTTAATTGTGTCCCCGACAACAATGCCACAATTAGTTTTATTTGATCAAATCAGTTTGAGCTTGTTTATCATGTATATGTTTGAGATTTATTTATATTCAAAATATAAATGGTTTTATTCATATCCAATGTGTTTATCTCAATATCATCTTTATAATGAAACATTTTAGTGTTTTAGAATATAAAGGTACACCCATAGCAGGTTAAACACTGATACAGAGATAATGTTTCTAGTCAAACTAGTTACGTTATAACAGCTTCCTAATCCTGTTCATAGCAGATTCTGAACATCAACATATATTTTATGTACCACACTAAGTATTTAAAATCTAATTTTAATACTAGCAGTGAACATAATGTTGACAAACATATTTGAAGTCAGAGCCTTGCTCGTCTTCAATTCCTTCGTGTCTGCTTAGTCCAAACGGCAGTCACTCTTCCGCGATCCCGTTTGTCACAATTAAGCAGACATTTTGGGATACGTCATTTATCTTCCTAGAAGATTATAATGATTTCGTCTTTGCCCTTTTCCACACTCCAGAAGCCTTTGGCCAAGCCTTGGCATTCTGGAATATCGAAGTAAGGTGCTCCTTGCACTACTTGCCTTATTGCAAACTTTGACTTTGTCTCCTTGAGAATAGTCATTAACTCTCCAAGAGTATATTATTGCAATATAGTACTTCTAAAATCTAAAGATAGATTTATGAAGATCGTTCAATTTCTTTATCATACTTTAAGGATCTAATCCTTAGTTCTGATTCAGAAATTAAGGAGTCTACTGCGACAAGTTTAATGGATTAAGCATTAAAGTTATCATTACATGATCTTCCAAAGATTATGCTCTACTATTTGGTTAGCTCCAGGCTTAGGCATAATGTGTTATTTTATCAAATAAAGTAACTTATTATTTTCTATGACCATCCTGGAATTATTCCATATTTGAAAATTAAGCCATTTAAATACATTTTCCCTAGGATTATGTTTTAAATGTCAATCTTCCAATTTTATCTTGATTTTAATAGTCCAACCATTTAATCAACGATTTGTGGTACTATATATTAAAATGATTATTATAGTCCAACTATACAATCAAATATAATTTAATTCAATTAACCTCAATTATATTGATTACTATAGTCCAACTATAAAATCAACTATTAATTGAAATTAATTAATTCAAATATATTGATTACTATAATCCAATTATATAATCAACTATAAGACATTCCAACTGTTTATTAAAACAACAATTTAAATATTAGTCCAACTAACATTTAATTTTAACGACGAAATAATTTGAAAGAGCGTGTATGGCAAGTTACTAAACGAATATTGCAAATTTAATACTCGCCTCCCACTATTTTCGGCGAGCCTCTAACCCTCTATAGAGTACTCGGGAAACCGTGTTTCCTAATGGGCTAGGATCCCGTTAAATATCACACAATCTTGACTTTGGCCAACAAATGTATGATAATTAACTAGGTAGATCTCTAAGATCAATTGGATCCAATCCAATTCCTATATCCGGTAGGGGACATCCAAGTCCGAAACATATATCTTATATATGCCAATAGATCCAATGTATTACCTAACCTTTTTCCTCTAAATCAACTAAGCCTTGGCTTTGGCACAACAAACTTAGTGATACCAGTTAAGCGCGACCCATTGACCATGGAAAGCTTCGTAATCAATGTCGATGGACAAGAAGTGGTCTTGACTTTGGCCAACAAACCACAACTTGGACAAGACACTGATATGGAACAAAGCCTTCGTGATTCAAACACATCCTCGACGGACAAAGGCCTTGACTTTGGCCAACAAGCCAATGCCAGTCTCGGATCTTGAGTGAGAATCACTCAATTGAAGGAAAAACGCTTAATATTGTTTGAGGGTTTTTCGCGTGCAAATTGGCAACCAATTTATTATCTTTGTTAAGGTCTCATCATCATACACCCTTAAACATGCATTCTAAACACAAAATAAAGCGCGTATAATAGAATAATAATGATATACGGATGGATACTTTACACAATGATCCAAGATCAAATCTCTCTCTTTTTGTCTCCTGCTAGCACAAATATTTCTTCTACCCGTTACACTACACTTCTAAAGAAACCTCATTTACAATGAGGGGAATAGGTGAGAAGAGAATACAAAGAGTATGAAGGTGATAAGGCTGGACACGCAGGTCCAATTAATAAATTCCAAATTTATTACAATAATTTCTAAAATTTCCCCACCCATCTAATATCCATCCGTTATACATTATTCATGCATCACAATCATGTATTCATACAAGCATGTTATCAATCAATCTAATCCAATTAATGAATCTGATAATTAGTGACCATCCAATGTTCAAACAACGATTTGATTTTGTTCGAGTCAAACTCGTTTTGCGAATAAGTACATAAAGTACGAATTCTCGAATTAAAATAAACTACACAATTAAATCCAATTCAATTTGTTTTTAATTCTAATTCGCTATTTAATTCCAAATTAAATACCACACTTTATTAATGAACTTTTACGACTTAAATTCCAAATTTAATCGTTACTGGTCTCAAAACCCGATTAATGTCCAACGTTAATTTAATTAAAGTCAATGGGCTTTTAATTGATTTTCTTAAGGCGTGAACTTTTGGTCAACTCGGGTCAAACCGAATAACCAAAATCCAATCCGGGAGTTACCTCAAAGCCTAGAAATCAATATTGGCCCATTAGGCCCAATTAAACTTTAAAGGTCCATTAAGTCGCATTTGGGCTTTATGGATGCGGTTTTGGGCCTAATTGATCCATCCATTTTGCCTAAACCCAACTTAGTACAACAAAGCTCAACAAGCCCATTTACAACATAAAAGCCAAATCCAATTTTAAGCCCAATTTAATTAAACCATAAAAATCCAATTTCATAATTTAATTAAACAAAGTGCATAGCATTATTATCACCCAAATCATATTTTTTCCAAAACATCAAATTATCCTAATTAATCATGCTTATCATTATTAAATTATGTCCACACAATTAACAAAAATCAAACCCATATACCATGCTACATGTCTCGGCCAAAGGGGAAATTTATGCGCCAATCAAATTCAATCCATTAAATTAAATTTCAATATTAAATCAATATCCCCAAATGATTTTCAACACATCCAATGAATCAAAAAATCAAAATCCAGACAATTTGGGGTCATTCATATTTTCGGCCAAGCTAGAAAATTGGGGAAAATTGTTCCAAACCATTTTTCATCAAATTGATCCAATCAATCATCAATTAAAACACATTTAAGCATACTAATTCATCCAATTTTATTAAATCATGCCCAAATTTCATTTACCCAATTTTAACCCTAAATTCAATTTCATGCTTTCCAAAGGCTCTGATACATTGTTGGGTTCCTCTAAGGTTCCCAAGATCATTAATCAAGCAAGAAAACATGTAATATCACCATCAAGGAGGTGCGGAATTTACTCACAATGAACGGATTGGATGCATCGAAGAACAAGCTTCATTTCCTCATCTGTCAAGCTCGGTTTCCTCACTGGTTTGGGCTCCATTTTCGACTTTTGTCCTCCAATAAATCTTCAAGCTCCAAGCTTACAAAATGGATTCCAAGCTCACGAATGACTTCCCTATCACTTTAGGATAACTCTATGTGTGCTAGCACCTTGATTTTGCACAAATAATTTGTCTTCTCTTCCTCCATTTTTCCTCGGTATGTGAACCAGAAAACATGAATGAAATAGCAGCCCATTGGGGCTGTTTGGGAGAAAAAGAGAAGAGGGAGAGTGGTATTTGGCTTTCTTCAAAACCGTAATGCCAAGAGAGGGAAAATTAAAAGTTATAAGGTTATATAGTTTCCAAATTAAAAAACCATTTACCTGTTGGTTTCTATTATAGAGGTCCCAAACAAGATTAAGCATATGAAATACTAAAATGAATATATATTAAGACTTGAAGCATGGCGGAATCATACTTACAAAGTTATGTGATGAAGAATGAACAAAACCTTTGAATCTCCAAGCTCCAAGTTGGTTGGTTGGTTTCGGCCAAGGAAGAAGAAGACTTGAAGCTCCAAGCTTTTGTATTCCAAGCTCTTTGATGGTTTCCCTATCACCTCCTTTGATCCCTTGCTTGTGCTAGCAAAAATGGAGAATGGAAGATCAAATCTTCCTTTGCCCTTCAATGGTGAAGTTTCGCGGCATTTTGAGAGAGAAGAGAGAATTGTGTGATTGATTATTTTGTTTTACCAAAAATCAATTTATATTTATGCCATAATTTATTAAATTAATAATAAATCTATGACACAACCCATGCAATGGCTTAGAGTGTCCAACACTCAAACTCCATGCAAACCAATTGAGTGAATTGTACACTATCACCATGCAATGCCATAGAGTGTTTTTATACTATCACCATGCAATGCCATAGAGTGTTTTGTACACTAACACCATGCAAGTATGACATGTGTCATGTGGGCCCCACACGTTTCCCAATGAAAGTGGGCCCACGTCCACTCACGCGTTCGGGTTCGATATTTCCGAAATACCGAGCTTACGTCGCGACGTTAATTAAACCGAATTTAAATAAATAATTGCGCCTGGCGAAATTATTATTTACGTCGCTAACGAATTAATTTTAAACTAACTCGTTTGCCCGAATTAAAATCTAATTTTAATTTCGCGTCGAAATCGAATTTCGATTATTATATCGAATATAATAATTTTGTCGATTAATTCCAAATTAATCGTTCTCTCTCTAAAACTAGGCACTTTATCCGAGATAAAGTTTCTCCGTAATTAATCCAAGATTAATTAGTCCGAATCAAATATCATAGGTGAATCTTCAGGAAGCGACCCAAGAGATCTCCGGATATTTTGGCAGTAAAATCCGGTCGTCGGATAATCCGAACACGTACGTACCTCGTACTACGTCTATACCGATTCACAAGACAAGGTTGGCTTCTAGCAAAGCGCCATGCCTACCCAATTCTCCAGAAATATTCTTATAGGAATATAAGATCTGTATCAAGCGTAGTATACCGTAGTATTGCGTACATCGATCCAGTATCGGATGATCACATGCTAGGCCTGGGGCTGGAGATGTGTTCTGCCCCGTACGAAACATATATCGGACATCAAGCAACTAGTCTCTTTAAATCGGACAATCCTGACCTGGTCATATTGTCCCGACGGTTGCAACCTTTTATAGAGTACTAGTTCTGTGTCCTGCGTGATCATCGCCTCCATATGTCTGAAGCGATACTTCCATCTTGACATTACATCCAGTACACTACGATTCTCGATAAACCCAGAAGAGGTGTACACAGAACCGGTTAAGGTCCCCAACCACCAAACCAAAGTTTACCGATTGTCGCAAGTACTAGCGATGTAAGTCTCAGGTTAAGACCATATACACCTACCTTGATGCGGCCTCCCATAGACACGTAGACATACTACCAATGGGATTCCGCGGGGTCTATCCAGAGCGAAGCTGTTTTCCGTACCATCGGTAAAACACAACCTCCTATCGCACTTGCATAAGTATCCAATACTTAAATATATGAGAACTATGCCGTTGTGCCCTCACAACGTGCACAAGCGCAATACTAGTCTATTCCGCATTATCGATGTCCGATCTCGATAATACTACGACTAGGGATATTTAATGATTAAACCTTTATGGATTGATACTGTCTCATATCATCTCAATCCGGTACTAATCATATGGACTTTCGCCATTTATATATCAAAGTAAATAACATTACAAAACGGCAAAAGGCAATTCATTATCACATAGTTAATTTTGTACAATAATACAATATATCATTTACAAACTGACGCTATGGGACATAATGTCTAACAATCTCCCACTTGGCCTATAGCCAGTCACTCAGGCATCTAATACCCGAACTATGTATGTGTCGTTCAAAAACTTGCTGAAGAACAGCCTTCGTCAGCGGATCTGCAATGTTCATCTGATGTGACCTTCTCGACCTTTACATCGCCACGATGTATAATCTCCCGAATCAGATGGTAACGTCGAAGAACATGCTTGGACCGTTGATGAGACCTTGGTTCCTTAGCCTGCCTGCTATAGCCCCGTTATTGTCACAATACAATGGAACGGGCTCAGCTGCTAACGGAACTACTCCTAATCCGATTAGGAACTTTCGGATCCAAACTGCCTCCTTTGCTGCTTCAGATGCAGCGATGTACTCCGCTTCTGTTGTTGAATCGGCAACAGTATCTTGCTTGGAAGATTTCCAGCTCACTGCTCCGTGTTATTCAAACAAAAAATGTACCCGGATTGTGACTTATAGTCATCCTTGTCGGTTTGGAAACTTGCATCGGTATACCCAGATACCTCAAGTTCTCCACCTCCATAAATTAAGAAAGCATCCTTAGTTCGTTTAAGATACTTAAGGATATTCTTAACTGCTATCCAGTGACCTTCACCTGGATCGGCCTGATAGCGACTGCACATGCTCAAAGCATATGAGACATCAGGTCGTGTACATATCATGGCATACATGATCGATCCGACTGCCGAGGCGAACGGTATCCGACTCATGTGGTCTCTCTCTTCCTGAGTCTTAGGACACATGTCTTAGACAGAGAGGTACCTCGTACCATTGGAACCAATCCCCTCTTGGATTGTTCCATGTTGAATCGTCGCTTCAACACTTTATCAATGTATGTACTCTGGGAGAGTCCAAGCAGCTTTCTGGATCTATCCCGTAGATCTTTATCCAAGAATAAAGGCTGCTTCTCCCAGATCTTTCATGGAGAATTTTAATGAAAGCCAAGCTTTCACCGACGTTAGCATGGGAATGTCATTGCCTATAAGCAATACGTCGTCGACATAAAGAACAATAAAAGTAAGTGCTCTCCCCACTAACCTTCTTGTATACACAAGGGTCATCTGCGTTTTGCACGAAATCATATTCTTTTATGATCTCATCAAAACGCTGATTCCATGACCGTGATGCTTGCTTCAATCCATAAATGGATCGATTTAACTTACAAACCTTGTTTGCAAGTCTTGGCACGATAAAACCGTCAGGCTGTTGCATATAAACATCCTCCAAAAGGTTTCCGTTAAGGAAAGCGGTCTTAACGTCCATCTGCCATATCTCGAAGTCGAAATATGCAGCTATTGCAAGCATTATCCGAATGGATTTAATCATGGCAACGGGTGAGAAGGTTTCGTCATAATCAATACCGTATTGTTGACGATACCCCTTCGCTACAAGCCTAGCTTTGTACGTTTGTACGTTGCCATCCATGTCGGTCTTCTTTTTGAAGATCCATCTGCATCCAATAGGCTTTACGCCTTCTGGTGCATCAACCAGTGTCCAAACTTGGTTGGCGTACATGGAATCCATCTCGGACTTCATGGCATCTTGCCATAAAGCGGAATCGATATTTTGTATCGCTTCCTCATACGTAGCCGGCTCATTATCCTCAATAAGATTAATATCTACATGAGGTGAGATCAGGAACCCATACCTCTCAGGTACTGTTCTGACTCTCTCCGACCTACGCGGTCCTTGTGTATGTGAAGTTTGTGGTACAGACTCATCCCGGACGGTCTGTTCTTGTTCCGTCGTTGATTCATTGCCAGGAACAGTATCACCACGATCTTCATCGAGTTCTACTTTCCTCCCACTTACCACCTGCATTTATAAATTCCTTCTCAAGGAAAAATGCATGTAGAGCAACAAATACTTTGTTCTCTTGTGGGTGATAGAAGTAATATCCTTTGGTTTCCCTAGGATATCCTACGAAAAGGCATTTATCAGATTTGGGTTCAAGTTTGGTACCTTCCAAACGTTTAACATATGCCCAGCATCCCCAAATCTTCAGGAAAGAGAAACCTGGTTTCCTTCCTGTCCATATCTCATATGGAGTCTGTTCAACAGACTTCGACGGTACCTTATTCAAAATAAGTATAGCACTGTTTAATTGCGTATCCCCAGAAGGATATTGGTAGCTCAGTGCGACTCATCATTGACCTTACCATGTCCAACAAGGTGCGGTTTCTCCGTTCGGACACACCATTTAATTGCGGTGTTCCAGGAGGAGTCCACTGTGAAAGAATACCATATTCTTTCAAGTAATCTTGAAACTCACAACTTAAGTATTCCCCACCACGGTCTGACCGTAATGTCTTAATACTCTTCCCTGTTTGTTTCTCCACTTCGTGTCGAAACTCTTTGAATTTCTCAAAAGTTTCCGACTTGTGTCTCATAAGATACACATAACCGTAACGAGATGCATCATCTGTAAAGGTTACGAAGTAGTGAAATCCACCTCTAGCCTGGCTAGACATGGGCCCGCATACATCAGTATGAACTAGAGCCAACAGTTCTGTGGCACGTTCACCTTTACCGCTAAAAGGTGATTTAGGCATTTTGCCTAAAAGACAAGATTCGCAGACGTCATATGAATTGGGATCAAATTCGTCCAAGTACCCACTCTTCGAGAGTGTGGATATGCGAGTCTTGTTGATGTGTCCTAGACGACAATGCCATATATAAGCTTCATCTTTTAGATTACTCTCCTTTTGAGCCTTTTGTTTGTCATTTTAGGAGATTCATTTATATTCAAAATATAAAGACCGTTATTTGCAACAGCTGTGCAAATTTCTGCATCATTCAGATATAAATAACACCCAGTGTTTCTGAATACAAAAGTGTAACCCTGCTGGGTTAACAAGGATACAGATATAATATTCCTAGTTAAACTAGGTACAAAATAACAGTTCATAAGTTTAAGTACATGCCCTGAGGGCAGTTCTAAAACAAAAGTCCCTACGGCCAAAACAGCAACAGGTGTTCCGTTTCCGACCCGTAGATCCATCTCCCCTGACGCCAGCACCCTGCTATCATGCAGATCCTGCACATCAGTACAAATATGAGCACCACAACCAGAATCAAAAATCCAATTTTTAAAACTAGAAGTATTCATATTTATCTCAATGACAAACATACCAGAGGCGATAGCCTTGCTAGCCTTGATATCCTCCCTCTGCCCAATGCCCATTCGGCAGTCACGTTTCCAGTGACCCCTCTTGCCGCAGTTTAGGCAGATGTCGCGAGATTTGTCCTTTGGCTTCCTAGAAGCCACTGTCAACTTGCCTTTGCCCTTCTTCTTGAAACTTTTCTTCCTCGCACCTCCAATTGCCTTGGGCCCGCCCTTGGCGCATGAGAGGTCGATGCATAATGCGCCTCGCGCTTGCTCCCCTTTAGGAGTTCCTTTTCGGACTCCTTCAGTACGGACAACAACTCTCCGAGAGTGTCGTCAGTATCCATCAACTTGTAGTTGATGATGATTTGTTTCCAAGTATCGGGCAGCGATTGTAATATCATATCAATCGTCAGCTCTGCCTCCAAGACAATGCCCATATTGGCTAACTCATCAATGTCAGCGATCATTTGAGTCCCGTGGGCCTCAACTGATGCGCCGTCTGTCATCCGGGAGCGGAAGAGTTTCCTTACTAGCTCGTACCTCTTCATCCGCTTGTTAGTGCGGTGAAGATCACGCAATCTTGCCATCATGTTATAGGGATCCAAGTCCCTATTTTGGCGTCTGAAATGCTGAGTCATTGCAGCTAGCATAATTGACTGAGCTTGGTCACAATCATCACTATGAGTTCTCCATAACTCTAGCTCCAGTGGCTCAGTGGGTTTAGGCGGGAGAGGCCTCTGAATAGTATACAGTACCCTCTCAGCCCCAAGCACAATCTTGAGGTTCATTTCCCAGTCGGCAAAGTTTGTCCCTTTGAAGACATTATCGCCCATGATTATGTCGCGGATATTACCTTTGCCAGTCATCTTGACGACTATAGTCCAACTATAAAGTCAACGATGTTATGGGTACAGTCAAACTGTTACAAGTAAAATAACAATATATTAGTCCAACTAAAAATATTGACGAAATAATTTTGAAAGACGTGTAAGGCTAATTATCTGAACGAAATTGCAAATTCAATAATAGCCTCCCACTATTTTCTTCAAGTCTCCAACCCTCTGTAGAGAACTCGGGAAATCGCATTTCCTAGCGGGCTAGGATCCCGTTAAATAACATACAACCTGACTTTGGCCAATAAAAAATTGCATGCTATTTAACTTAGGTAGATCTCTATGATCAATTGGATCTCATCCAATTCCTAGATCCGGTTAGGTGGACATCCAAGTCCGAAACATACGTATATATGTCAATGTATCCGATACATTTTCCTAACCCTATCCTCCGAATCATCTAGGCCATGGCTTTGGCCAAAAACAAACCTAATGATTCCAGTTAAGCGGGACCCATTGACGAGGAAAGTTTCGTAATCAATGTCATTGGACAAAAAGTGACCTTGACTTTGGCCAATAAAAATCACGATTTGGACAAGACACCGATATGCAACAAAACTCTCATGATTCAAGTACATCCTTGATTGACAAAGGTCTTGACTTTGGTCAAAAACAAACCAATGCCAATTTCGGATCTTGAACAAGAATCATTCAATGGAAGGATATTCGCTTAATATAAATTGAGGGATTTTCGCGTAATTGGCAACCAATTTATTTATCTTTGTTAGGTCTCATCATCATACACCCTTAAGCATGCTTCTAAAACATCATAAAGCGCGTAAAGTAAATTAATAGTGATATGCGGATGGATATATAAACAACTTGTTCCTAGAACAAATCTCACTCCCTTTCTCTCTCCCCGCTAGCACTATTCTACTACTACCCAATTACATAATACAATAAGAGAAACCTCATTTACATTGAGGGGAATTAGGTGAGAAGAGAATACAAAGAGATAAAGAGATAAGGCTGGACACGCAGGTCCAATTTATAAATTCCAAATTTACAATAATTTCTAAAATTACCCTTTCCCTTCTAATATCCATCCGATATACACTATTCATTCATCACATACATATATATTCAAACAAGACATGCTTTTACAACCAATCTAATCCAATTAATTAGTCTTTGTTTAAGTGATCATCCAATGTTCAAACAACGGTTTGATTTTTGCGCGAGTCCAACTCTATTGAGAATAAGTACATAAGGTACGAATTCGCGAATTATATCGAACTACTTATTAAATCTGATTTAATACGTATTCAATACTAATTCATTCATTTAATTCCAAATTAAATGTTTACACTTTTAATGTGCTTTAAAGACTTAGATTCTAAATCTAATCTTATTGGGCCTCAAAGCCCAACTAACATCCAATGTTAAATTTAATTCAAGTCAAATGGACTTAGAATTGATTTATTAAGGCTTGGGCTTTGGTCAATGTGGGTCAAACCCAATTACCAAGCCCAAATAAGGAATCACCCTTAAGTGCCATAAAACCAATTTTAAGCCCATAAGGCCCAATTAAATTATTAAAGCCCATTAATTAAATTTTAATATTCCAAACTTAAAGTCCAATTAATTAAAGTGTAATACCAAGATTAATACATTAAATCAAATATTTCAAAAATACCCATTTAATTTATTAATCATGTATTTTGCAAAATAAATGTCCAACATTAATTTTATCAAAAAATCAACTCCATTTCATGTCCTTGTTGATTCGGCCAAGGTGAGTTTTTTTGTGTCGATTTGTTTTTCAATCCGATTGAATTACTAATCTACGTCCCGTATACGTTCTAAGTCATCCAATGAACTTAAACACAAAAAAAAATTCCAATACATCAAATGCAAGATTACATTCGGCCAAGGTCAAAATATTGGGGAAAAATCATCCAATGCATTTTTCATAAAATTGATTTCATGTATCATCATTCTATATACATGTAAGCATTCTTATTAATCAAATTTCACAAGAACATGCTTTTATCAATTTCACCATATCATTCGGCCAAGGTCAAGATATTTGGGAAAAATCATCCAATGCATTTTTCATAAAATTGATTCCATGTATCATCATTCTATATACATGCAAGCATACTTATTAATCAAATTTCATAAGAACATGCTTCAATCAATTTCATCACACCATTCGGCCAAGGCATATATTTGGGGAAAAATCATCCAATGCATTTTTCATAAAATTGATTTCATATTATGTCATTTAACATAGATATAAGCATACTCATTCATCAAATTTCACAAGAACATGCTTCAATCAATTTTACCCAAATTTTAACCTAAAGTATTTCATGCTTAAACCTAGCTCAATGATACCATTGTTGGTTTCTATTATAGGTCCCAAACAAAGATTAAGCATATGAAATACTAAAATGAATATATATAAAAGACTTGAAGCATGGCGGAATCATACTTACAAAGTTATGTGATGAAGAAATGAACAAAACCTTTGAATCTCCAAGCTCCAAGTTGGTTGGTTGGTTTCGGCCAAGGGAAGAAGAAGACTTGAAGCTCCAAGCTTTGTATTCCAAGCTCTTTGATGGTTTCCCTATCACCACTCCTTTGATCCCTTGCTTGTGCTAGCAAAAATGGAGAATGGAAGATCAAATCTTCCTTTGCCCTTCAATGGTGAAGTTTCGGCAATTTGAGAGAGAAGAGAGAATTGTGTGATTGATTATTTTGTTTTACCAAAAATCAATTTTATATTTATGCCATAATTTATTAAATTAATAATAAATCTATGACACAAACCATGCAATGGCTTAGAGTGTCCAACACTCAAACTCCATGCAAACCAATTGAGTGAATTGTACACTATCACCATGCAATGCCATAGAGTGTTTTATACACTATCACCATGCAATGCCATAGAGTGTTTTGTACACTAACACCATGCAATGTAATGACATGTGTCATGTGGGCCCCACACGTTTCCCAATGAAAGTGGGCCCACGTCCACTCACGCGTTCGGGTCGATATTTCCGAAATACCGAGCTTACGTCGCGACGTTAATTAAACCGAATTTAAATAAATAATTGCGCCTGGCGAAATTATTATTTACGTCGCTAACGAATTAATTTAAACTAACTCGTTTGCCCGAATTAAAATCTAATTTTAATTTCGCGTCGAAATCGAATTTCGATTATTATATCGAATATATAATTTTTGTCGATTAATTCCAAATTAATCGTTCTCTCTCTAAACTAGGCACTTTATCCGAGATAAAGTTTCTCCGTAATTAATCCAAGATTAATTAAGTCCGAATCAAAATATAGGTGAATCTTCAGGAAGCGACCCAAGAGATCTCCGGATATTTTGGCAGTAAATCCGGTCGTCGGATAATCCGAACACGTACGTACCTCGTACTACGTCTATACCGATTCACAAGACAAGGTTGGCTTCTAGCAAAGCGCCATGCCTACCCAATTCTCCAGAAATATTCTTATAGGAATATAAGATCTGTATCAAGCGTAGTATACCGTAGTATTGCGTACATCGATCCAGTATCGGATGATCACATGCTAGGCCTGGGGCTGGGAGTGTCTGCCCCGTACGAAACATATATCGGACATCAAGCAACTAGTCTCTTTAAATCGGACAATCCTGACCTGGTCATATTGTCCCGACGGTTGCAACCTTTTATAGAGTACCAGTTCTGTGTCCTGCGTGATCATCGCCTCCATATGTCTGAAGCGATACTTCCATCTTGACATTACATCCAGTACACTATACGATTCTCGATAAACCCAGAAGAGGTGTACACAGAACCGGTTAAGGTCCCCAACCACCAAAACCAAAGTTTACCGATTGTCGCAAGTACTAGCGATGTAAGTCTCAGGTTAAGACCATATACACCTACCTTGATGCGGCCTCCATAGACACGTAGACATACTACCAATGGGATTCCGCGGGGTCTATCCAGAGCGAAGCTGTTTTCCGTACCATCGGTAAACACAACCTCCTATCGCACTTGCATAAGTATCCAATACTTAAATATATGAGAACTATGCCGTTGTGCCCTCACAACGTGCACAAGCGCAATACTAGTCTATTCCGCATTATCGATGTCCGATCTCGATAATACTACGACTAGGGATATTTAATGATTAAACCTTTATGGATTGATACTGTCTCATATCATCTCAATCCGGTACTAATCATATGGACTTTCGCCATTTATATATCAAAGTAAATAACATTACAAAACGGCAAAAGGCAATTCATTATCACATAGTTAATTTTGTACAATAATACAATATCATTTACAAACAGTGACGCTATGGGACATAATGTCTAACATTCCCATTTTTCAATTTTCAAAAATCAAAGCTTAAATGCTTAAACCACTCCATCAACTACGTCAAGTCAATCAAGTTGTCAGTCACTCACTGAAAGTGACATCTGATTTGACTGCTCCTGATGCGCTAATGATTTGATGACGCTTGATTTGACTTATGTGCCGCACTCGAATTCGAATGCAAATGCCCCTCGCAAATAATCTCGGGCTCGGGTTCGCTAATTCCACATTAACGAATTTTTCCGTTTGCAACGCAATTACGATTAACCCTGGAAATCAATATTCACGTCGCAAACAAATTATTCTAATAACTCATTCGCCCGAATTAAACTCTAATTTTAATTTTGCGTCAAAAAATCCAATTTCGTATAATCTATCAAATAATTATTTTATCGATTAATTCCAAATTAATCATTCTCTCTCTTTAATTGATATTTACATCCTATAAAATATCTCCGCAATTACCCAGATTAATTTTCTCTCTCATCAAATTAATCCCAGATTAATTAAGTGCGAGTCAATACGTCATCGTGAATCTTCGTGAAGCAACCCATGAGATCCTCGGATTGTTTTGGCAATAAATTTTCGGTCGTGACTAATCCGAACACGTAGTACCTAGTACTACGTTTTATCCCGTTTACAAGACAATGTTGGCTTCTAGAAAAGCGCCATGCCCTACCAATTCTCTCCGAAATATGCTTCAGGAATAAATGAATCTATATCAGCGTAGTATACGTGGTATGCGTATTTTGCCCATATCGGATGATCCGTGCTAGGCCTGGACTTGGAATTGTGTCTGCCCCATAAGAAGCGCATGTCGGATGTTGGGACTATTCTCTATAATCGGATAAACATGACCTTGTAATTTTATCCCGATAGCGCAGCATTTTAAGAAACCAGTCTCGTATCCTACATGACCATATCATCTCCATATACTGGAGTGACACTTCCGTCTTGACATCACACCCAACACACTACGATTCTCAATATACCCAGTATTGGCGTACACAGAACCTGTTAAAGCCATGGACGACCGCAACCAAAGTATATTGATTGTCGCAAGTATTAGCGGTGCAAGTCTCAGGTTAAGACCAAATACACCTACCTTGATTTCGAACTTCCATAGACACATAGTCATACTACCAATGGAATTCCGAGGGGGTCTCTCCAGAACGAAGCTGTTTCCCGTACCATCGGTAAAACAAAACCTCTTATTACACTTGCATGAGTATCCTATACCCAAATATATGAGAACTATGTCGTTGTGCCCTCACAACGCGCACAAGTGTAATACTAGTCTTTTACGTATTTATTGATGTCCAATCTCGATAATACTCTGACTAGGGATATTTAATGATTTATCCTTCGTGGACTGATATTGTCTCATATCATTCTCCGTCCAGGAACAAATCGTAGGGACCTCCTATCATTTATACATCTAGGTGATCTAATCACAAATGATAAGAGAGAAATCTCCTTTGTCACATAGTTAATTTGTACAACAACACCATGATCTGTACAAATAGTGACGCTATGGGTAATAATTGTCCAACACTGACTTCAAATATGTTTGTCAAATTATGTTCACTACTAGTATTAAAATTAGATTTTAAATACTTAGTGTGGTACATAAAATATATGTATTGATGTTCAGAATCTGTTTTGAACAAGATACTGGCCTCAATTGAGATTTAATCTGCGGATTGGAAATGGGACGAAAGTCGCTGTTTCAACCGTAGATACCTAAGTTTAGGAACTACCTTCGGGTGTGTACTTAAATTAGGAAACTGTTATAATGTAACTAGTTTGACTAGATACATTATCTCCATATCAGTGTTTAACCCGCTGCGGGTGAACCTTTATATTCTAGAATACTAAAGTGTTTTATTATATAAAGATGATATTGAGATATACACAATAGATGTGAATAACAGAATTTATATTTTGAATATAAAAAAATCTCAAATATATAACATGACAAACAAATA
This sequence comes from Zanthoxylum bungeanum, assembly GCA_019454045.1. Lineage (NCBI taxonomy): Eukaryota > Viridiplantae > Streptophyta > Magnoliopsida > Sapindales > Rutaceae > Zanthoxylum > Zanthoxylum bungeanum. Next base: position 81,195 of record SKCR01044900.1, on the reverse strand, counting down.
GCTCGAACTGATTTGATCAGAAGAAACTAATTGTGGCATTATTGTCTATGACACAATTAAACAAGACTCGTATATCCACACTTTCGAAGAGTGGGTACTAGGACTGATTTGATTCCAATCAAATAAAGTCTACGAATCTAGTTTATTGGGAAAAGTGCCTAAAACACTATTTACTTGGTAAAAGTGTAAATGCCACTGATCTGTTAGCCCTAGTTCATAGTGAAGCAAGTGGGCCCATGTCTAGCTAGGCTAGATGTAGATATGAATATTTCGTGACCTATACGGATGTGGCATCACGTTATGGTTATGTGTTTCTTTTGAAGAACACAAATCGGAAACTTTAAAGTTTCGACACGAAATAGACAAACAGATCGACTATAGTATTATACCGTCACGGTAAGACCGTAATGGAAAATACTTAAGCACTAAGTTTCTAATATACTTGAAAAAGTATAATATTCTTTCAATGAGGACTCCTCCCGGAACACGTCAACTGACGGTGTGTCCGAACAGGATAAACTGAATCTTGTTGGACATGATAAGGTGAATCATGAGTCGCTCTGAGCTACCATTTCCTTCAACGGATAAGCATAAACAGTGCAGAACTTATTTAGAATAAGGTTTCATAAAAAAACTGTTTGACAGATATCATATTAGATATGAACAGGAAAGAAACCGAGTTTCTCATTCCTGAATATTCGGGTATGTTTGGCATATGTTTGGATGATACCAAACTAAAACCCAAATTGGATAAGTGCCAATTGTAGGTTATCCTAGGGACACCATAAGAATTGTACTTATACATCTCACTTGGGAACAATTAAATTGTTTCTCACCTTGTGGTTTTCCTGAGAGGAATATCGATATGCAGTGGTAAGTGGGAGGATAGTAAAACTCGATGAAAATCGGAGTAATACTATTCAAAGGCATCGAATACATAATGGAACAGAAATAGTTCATCAAGGATGAAACTATACCATTAATCTTCGAATACACAAGAATCGCGTAAGTCGGAGAGAGTCAGAAAACAACCTGGGGTATTGGTTTTTGATCTCACCTCATAAAATATGTCAATCTTATTGAGGTATACCAACTGACTACAAATGAGGAAGTGATACAAGGTATCGACTCCCTATAATGGCAAAGTGCCATATAATCCGAAATGGATCCATGTATATCAACTATGTTTGGATACTAGTTGATGTACCGCAAGACATTGTGCCTATTGGTACTTTATAAGTCTTCAAGGAAGACATACATGGATGGCAACATACCAACGTATAAAGCTAAGCTTTTAGCGGAAAGGTATTGTTATCAACATTGTGTTGACTATGATTCAACCTTTTACCTGTTGCCACGGGAAATCCATTTGGATAATGCTTGCTAAAGCTGCATGCTTCATTTATGAAATATGTCAGATTTACGGGAAAATCGCTTTCCTGAAAAGGAAACCTTTCGGAGGATGTTTATAACATCCTGTCGGTTTTGTCGTACCATAACTAGCAAACAAGGTTTGCAGGTTATTCGATCAATGTTTGGATTGAAGCAAGCATGGGTTCTTGGAATTGTCGTTTTGATGTGATCATATTGGTTTATGATTTAATTCAAAACGAAATGATTCTTGTTTATATAAGAGGGTTAGTGGGAGCGCACTGACAGTGGTTGTCCTATAAATAATGATAATACGTCATTTCTTGGAAATGATATTCCCATAATAATAATCGGTGAAAGCTTGGCTTTCGAGAAAACTCTCAGAGAAACCGTACATTGAAAAATGTATGTGACCTGGTGTCTCATACGCTTTGAGCATATGAAGTCACAAACAAGCCCATCCAAGTTATAGTCACTGGATTGATGTTAAGAACATCCGTTAGTATCTTAGAGAACTAAGGATGCTGTCTTAGTCTATGGAGATGGAGAACTTAAAGTGAATGGGATCACTGTAGAAAGTTTCCTAACTGATAAAACGACTATAAGTCGCAAACGGTATTACAAAGTTTGAATAACGGAACACTGAGCTGGAAATATTCCTAGCAAGATACTGTTACCGAATAAACAACAAATGCGGATTATTGCTGCAGCTGAGGCGGCAATAGAAGCCTTCTAGGTCGATATTAAATCTAATTAGATTAGATATAATTCTGTTAGCAGCTGAGCTAGGCGTCAGCACAGGCTAAAGAATTAATGGTCTCATCAATGATCCAGATACATATTTTGATAATCATCTGATTCGTTTGGATCATACATCGTGGCGATGTGATGATCGTATAAATTGCATCTGACGATAATCATGCAAATCCGCTGACGAAGCACTTCTCAGCAGTTTGAGCCAACCGTACATAGTTCAGGTGTCAAGCACTCGAGTGACTGGCTATAGGCCAAGTGGGAGATTGTTGGACAATTATGACCCATAGCGTCACTATTTGTACAGGATCATGTGTTGTTTGTAAAAATTAACTATGTGACAAAGGAGATTGCACTCTTATCATTTGTGATTAGATCACCTAGATGTATAAATGATGAAGAGAGGTCCTTATGATTTGTTCCCAGACGAAGAATGATATGAGACAGTATCAGTCCAAGAAGGATATAATCATTAAATTCCCTAGTCAAAGCATTGTCGAGATTGGACATCGATAAATTGCATAAAAGACTAGTATTACACTTGTGCGCGTTGTGAGTGCACAACGACATAGTTCTCATATATTGGTTTAAGATACTCATGCTACTTGTAATATGAGTTGTGTTTTACCAATGGTACGGGAAACAGCTTTGCTCTGGATAGAACACCCTTGGAATTTCATGGTAGTATTAATACTATGGTCTATGGAGTCCGAAATCGGGTAGGTAGGTGTTAGGTGGATTTGGTCTTAACCTGAGACTTGTGATGAGCGGAAAATATATCAATATTTACCGCCCCTTTTACTTAATATTTTGTTTAGTTTCTCGGGTTTGATGAACGTTTTGATGTGTTTTAGTTTATTTTGCAGAGATAAAATAATATCGGGACTCAATGAAATCATTTAGGATGAAATGTGGATCAAATAAGGGCAATTATTGGACTTGATATATTAATTTTGGAGATTGGAAACTTGAAAGGGCGTTTTGACGAAGTGCAGTTTTGGAAATTCCAGTTTTGCGCATCTGTCGTATTTTGGGCATAATGTTTTACTCAGATATCGGATTGAGCTGATTCAAGTGCCAGATTAAAGAAGACTCAAAGATCTACAACTTTGAAGAGAAAATATTTTCGAATTCTGAAGATTTCATGACCGAAATTGATGAACCATCCAGAAGTGTGTGGAGTGTAATTATTAAAAGTCATTATCAATCATTTTCAAAGCAAAATATTAATTAATAAATAATTAATAAAAATATCAAATCACCACCAAACAAGATAAGCAATTAGTGGAGCAATTATGGATTTGGTGGAGTAATTAGTGGAGAAATTAATAATGGATTTGGTGGAGAAATTGATTGATGATTTGATGGTGGCAAAATTTTGCCTATAAATACCAAGCCATTTCATTTGTAAAATTCATACTTTCTTCTTTGAAATTCTTAATGAATAAATAAGAAGATTGTATCTAGTTTGTTTATTTTTAGTTTTCAGTAATTAATTTTCAGTTTCGCACTTTTTTTCTTTACTTTTCAGTTTTTACTTTCCGCAATTTACTTTTACGCACAGTACTTTTCTCTTCTTTAATTTTTCAGTTTTTACTTTTCAGTAATGAGGAGGTAATTTCCTAAGCTGGTGAAAGGTAATTCTTTTACTGTTACTATTTAGATTAATCTCCCTTAAAAATAATATATTCACTATTTAAAATACTGATTAATAAAGGATACCGCTATATTGGTCGGTTGGCAATTCAATTTAATCTGGTTTAAACCTGACTAATCAAGGATACCGCCAGATTGGTCGGTTGGTAAATTTATTTTGGTACCGCCTTTATGGCTGGATTATGGACAAATTTTACCGCCTATATGGCTGGTTGGACTTAATTTGACTTAATCAGGATACCGCCAGATTGGTCGGTTGGTAAAATAATATCACAAGTTTATATATTATTTTATGGGAGATATCTAAATTAGTAGTAGTAAAAGTAATTCCTTTTACCTTAGCATTTTATTTTATTTTACTTTTCAGTTTTACTTTATGTCTTTTACTTTTCAGTATTTTTACTTTATGTCTTTTACTTTTAAGTTGTTACTAGCCCTAGTTATGTGTTAGTTATCTGGGGTTGTGATGAATTCTAATATCACCGGTTTATAAGGGGTTGTTTTATAGTTTGGGTAATTTAAAGGTTTACTTATTAAGTCTTAAGCTTAATGCTTCTTGTTGTCTGATCACCAATAAGATTGATGTGGTAAATCTAAAATGAACTAGACATAGGGATTTTAGGTTTCAGCCTTAGACTTAATAGCCCACGATCTTCCTTGAGGATAGATAACCCTTTAATAGATTTCCTTACAGGATAGGAATATACCTGTCGGGCGGGGGTAGCCATAATTGGAACTTACACTTAATGAATCCAGATAATTTGGTTGACATAGACATATGGTTCAATTGGGTTAAACTGGGTATTTGTGTCTGACCATCGACAGAGGCTTTTGCATAATTTAGTGTTCCAGGTTAGTAAACTGATTTATTACACAAACATAAAATAACCACTTCATCTTTTAAATGATATTAGAATGATTCACAACCCTAGATCTTTGTGTCTTTTGTTATTTTCCTTAGTATTTTCTTTTGTCTTTTTATTTATTTATTTATTTAGCAAATCTAAAATCAACCAAATCAATCAAGCAATCATTCTCTTCTCCCTCAATTAGATATTTGTAAATAAATAGATTCAATAATTAATAACAACAGTAGAAATTAAGTCCTCGTGGGATCGATATTTTTATACTACTTGAACGATACGTGCGCTTGCGTTATACGTGTGTGTTTACGCCGGTCAAGTTTTTGGCGCCGTTGCCGGGGACTTATATTTCTTGAGTTATTAATTTTGAAGCTATCTAATTTACCTGTATCTAATTTTCTTTATTTTTATCTGTAATTTATTTCTTTCTTTTTTTTCAGGTGGTTAAACAATGGAACACTATTGGGAGATTGAAAGATCAAGAGCTTTACAAGAAGATACACCCCAAATCTGGGAGCAACAGTCCGGTTTTCTGAGGCCTGTTGTCCAGCCCAACAATTATCACTGGATGCCAGAACCAAGCAATACCACATTTGCTAACAGAATGCAATGGAGAGATGTGAGATATGTGACGGTAACCACCCAAGTAATTATTGCGAGTACAACTACATCCAGGGTGGCAGAGCTATCAAATCCTTATGGTACGAAGAACCATCATATTTTCCATCTTATCCACCATCCACCTATGATTTTTTCAAGAACCAGAACAATCAGAGGAAGAATCATTGGTGACATGCTCAAAGATTGTTCAAGAAACGACAGAAAAGTTGGATACAATGCTTGAAACATGCCAGAATCAATTTGAAAGTATTCAGAGACAATCAGAATTCATTCAGAGGATGACAGATCAAATGAGACAATTCACAGAAAACCAGAACTACATACCTCAAGAACCAGTTTCAGATGACACTGATGAAGCCTAAAATACCAATCATTTCACAATAACACTTCAACAGAGGAGGAGGCTGAGCAGTATCAACAACCAGAGGTATCAGTTCAGGAGCCCGAACCAGCAAAGTCTCAATTTGACTTTTATTATTCAGATTCTGACGAGGATGAAGCTGATCTATTTGTACCAACTGCACCAACAACGGAGGATCAAACTTTCAATCCTCAAAATGAAGATCTTGGAGCATGCTTTACCTTGATGTTTGAAGAAGATCTATCTGAACCATCCATTCCAGTCGTATCAGAGGATGAAAACCTAAAGTCAGAAACATCTTTGCATCCTCAGGTTGACAATTTTGAAGCATGTATTTCACAGATGACAGATGAAGAGCTGAATATAGAAATTTTAAAATACATCTGTGAAGAAAATGTGGAGCAAGAAACAGAGCAAATGGAGGAGCAAATGTCTGACCTTAATAAAGATCCAGAGCATTCAGGAGAAACATCGCTGTTTTGGGGAGTACAAATCAAAGATATCGCCCAGAAGCTTGACAGAATGGAACTTCCATTCCAAGTCAAGCATCATACAAGACCTCCTGATTTTTTCTTTCTTTGCAGGAACCACTGGAACAATAAGGAGCAAAAAGGTGGCACGAGCACTGAATGAGACAAAACTCTTTTTGCCACTTTACCGTTGGAAGAGACCCTTCAAAAGCAACGCTCACGGGATTGTCTTTAATCGGACATCCAAAATGACACTGAAACCTCCTTAACAGATGAATTTCAGTCACGTCTGGCTGAAGACGAAAAATTTAGCGCTAGCAGGGAGGCAACCCATGCAATTTGTTGTAATTTGTTTTCATATTTTGTGTGAACTTTTTAATTTTGTGTGTTATTTTTGTAGGGAAAGGCACAAACGAAGCATTTTAAGACAGAAGGAATTGTGTTTGGCAATCAAAGATGAGAAACAATTCATTAGCGATGGCTGAATAAGGAATGAAATCTTGAGACACATCCTAATGAATTTATACTAAGCGAGTGGCGTATTGCGTACACAATTCCGTTGTCTTAATTATTGCTTTGATTCGCTTTTCTATTGTAATTATCTTTATTTTCGTAGACAGGATCCAGACTTTTTGACCTTTCACGATCTTTTTTGTTGTTTAGCTAACAATCGTCCTTTGAAGATATTAGTGCTATTATTACTCACCCTTTTCAGGTACTATAAATTTTGCCTGTCATTGCACTTTTGAAGGCATCCAGAGTTGAAAAAGAAATACAAAAAAAATAAAAATATGGAAGCCACTTCAAGAAGACGAGTTGAAAACATCTGTGTGTTTTGCGGTAGTATGTTGGTACTAAACCACAATACATAGAAGCAGCACAGGAATTGGGTCGAGTCTTAGCTGCAAGGAATATGCACTTAATATATGGCGGAGGCAATCTTGGATTATGGGGATCGTTTCAAAGGCTGTACAAGAAGGAGGCAGTCATGTTTTGGGAATCATCCCAAAACCCTTGGCAGAGGCAAATCTTATTGGGTCATCAAACGGAGAGGAACTGATCGTGCCAGGTATGTCTGAACGCCTGGTAGAAATGATTAACCGTGCTGATGCTTTTATTGCTTTGCCAGGTGGCTTGGGTACATTGGAGGAAATTTTTATAGTCTATTGGGCGAACCTGAACATACACCAGAAACCACTTGGATTGCTTAACGTTGATGGATTTTATGTTTCTTTGTGTGTTTCTTGATGATGCTCGGAGAAATGGGTTCGTGTCAAAACCTTTGAAAGAACTCCTCTTCACTGCCAGAACTGCTCCGGATCTAATAGACCAACTCATAGCCTATGGACCACAAGTTGACCCTATCCTTTCAAAGATAAATTGGTCGAGGACGATCGTGGTAAGAGAGCGTCGAATTAATCTGGATCTTAACCTTTAATTTCCTGTAGAATTTCAGCTAACCAGGTATATTATTTTCTAAACTCTTTCTACTGTTTAAGACATTGGGGACAATGTCTCATTTAGGTTTGGGGGTGGAATTAGTTGATCAGTACCTTGTTTTTAGTTTGTGTGTTGTTTTTATTTTTAGTCCAAAATTTTTCGAAAAATACAAAAAAAATGGAAAATTTTCAAAAATTACAAAAATATTTTGTGTTTTTGTTTTTTTTTATTTGACTAAAAAGGTGAAATTAGTAAGAGATAGCCGAGTAAGGAGTATCCACTCCTGAGACGTATCTCAAACCTATTTCGAAACAAGTTAATTTTTGTTTATTTCCTTTTGAATTATTTAATTTGTAAATTCTCCATAAAATTGACTAAAATGAATCTTCATATGCTCAGTTGACAGATATTATCAACATACATGGTAACATACAGACATGAACTAAAATTGAAAAGTTTGTAATATTCAGTGCTCTAGTTTAATTGGAAGAAGCATCTTAAAAAAGCAATGGAGTAAAAAAAAAAAAAAAAAAAAAAATGTCCGAGATCCGAGTTATTAAGTCTGTAAGGGTGTTTTAACACCTAGTGCCCTAAAACCAACTGGTTTGGGAGTCACTGGCCCAACACTCGCTACATGGATCAAAGATGCTGCAAAAATATATTTATATCTGAAGTCTGGGTAATTAAGTCCGTAGGGGTGTCTTAACACCTGGTGCCCTAAAACCAACTGGTTTGGGAGCCACCGACCCAAAGCTCGCTACATAGATTGAAGATATTGTATATAAATAAAAAATAGAGAAAAATCAAAGAAAAAATCAGAAAAATCAGAAAAATATTATTCCATTGCTCAAAAAGATGTGAAATCTGATAGAACTTTAGGACAAAAATATTACTCTCTTATCAACTGCACTTATGACTGTTGTGGGCAAAAATGAGTTGTTTATATTTTGTTGGCTGTGTATATGAAGAATGGTAAAAATAATCGGAGAATTTACTTATTCGGTAATTTAGAATGAAACAAAACAACTAGTAACTTGGAGTAAAGTTTTACCTGATTAGTCACTAAATTTCTTTATTCTCTTTTCGCTTGTCTTTTTGCTTTTGTGTGCATTAGTTTTAATACCTTTTACTTTTGTAAAATGTTTGTGGGTATCATTGCTGTAAACCCTCACGAGACTACAACTCGTCCACTAGGGACACCTAGGGGTTAAAGGCTTGTTGCATATGCTAAATGCAACTGTGATCCCTACGAAAGTGGCTTAGTTTAATTTTAATTTTATTTTGTTGTTTTGCTCGAGGACTAGCAAAATGTTAGGTTTGGGGGTGTGATGAGCGGAAAATATATCAATATTTACCGCCCCTTTTACTTAATATTTTGTTTAGTTTCTCGGGTTTGATGAACGTTTTGATAAGTTTTATTTTATTTTGCAGATAAAATAATATCGGGACTCAATGAAATCATTTAGGATGAAATGTGGATCAAATAAGGGCAATTATTGGACTTGATATATTAATTTTGGAGATTGGAAACTTGAAAGGCGTTTTGACGAAGTGCAGTTTTGGAAATTCCAGTTTTGCGCATCTGTCGTATTTTGGGCATAACTTTTTACTCAGATATCGGATTGAGCTGATTCAAGTGCCAGATTAAAGAAGACTCAAAGATCTGCAACTTTAAAAGAGAAAATATTTTCTATTTCTGAAGATTTCATGACCGAAATTGATGAACCATCCAGACGTGTGTGGAGTGTAATTATTAAAAGTCATTATCAATCATTTTCAAAGCAAAATATTAATTAATAAATAATTAATAAAAATTATCAAATCACCACCAAACAAGATAAGCAATTAGTGGAGCAATTATGGATTTGGTGGAGTAATTAGTGGAGAAATTAATAATGGATTTGGTGGAGAAATTGATTGATGATTTGATGGTGGCAAAATTTTGCCTATAAATACCAAGCCATTTCATTTGTAAAATTCATACTTTCTTCTTTGAAATTCTTAATGAATAAATAAGAATATTGTATCTAGTTTGTTTATTTTTAGTTTTCAGTAATTAATTTTCAGTTTCGCACTTTCTTTTCTTTACTTTTCAGTTTTTACTTTCCGCAATTTACTTTTACGCACAGTACTTTTCTTTCTTTAATTTTTCAGTTTTTACTTTTCAGTAATGAGGAGGTAATTTCCTAAGCTAGGGTGAAAGGTAATTCTTTTACTGTTACTATTTAGATTAATCTCCCTTAAAAATAATATATTCACTATTTAAAATACTGATTAATAAAGGATACCGCTATATTGGTCGGTTGGCAATTCAATTTAATCTGGTTTAAACCTGACTAATCAAGGATACCGCCAGATTGGTCGGTTGGTAAATTTATTTTGGTACCGCCTTTATGCTGGATTATGGACAAATTTTACCGCCTATATGGCTGGTTGGACTTAATTTGACTTAATCAGGATACCGCCAGATTGGTCGGTTGGTAAAATAATATCACAAGTTTATATATTATTTTATGGGAGATATCTAAATTAGTAGTAGTAAAAGTAATTCCTTTTACCTTAGCATTTTATTTTTTTTACTTTTCAGTTTTACTTTATGTCTTTTACTTTTCAGTATTTTTACTTTATGTCTTTTACTTTTAAGTTGTTACTAGCCCTAGTTATGTGTTAGTTATCTGGGGTTGTGATGAATTCTAATATCACCGGTTTATAAGGGGTTGTTTTATAGTTTGGGTAATTTAAAGGTTTACTTATTAAGTCTTAAGCTTCTTAATGCTTCTTGTTGTCTGATCACCAATAAGATTGATGTGGTAAATCTAAAATGAACTAGACATAGGGATTTTAGGTTTCAGCCTTAGACTTAATAGCCCACGATCTTCCTTGAGGATAGATAACCCTTTAATAGATTTCCTTACAGGATAGGAATATACCTGTCGGGCGGGGGTAGCCATAATTGGAACTTACACTTAATGAATCCAGATAATTTGGTTGACATAGACATATGGTTCAATTGGGTTAAACTGGGTATTTGTGTCTGACCATCGACAGAGGCTTTTGCATAAATTAGTGTTCCAGGTTAGTAAATGATTTATTACACAAACATAAAATAACCACTTCATCTTTTAAATGATATTAGAATGATTCACAACCCTGGAGCTTTGTGTCTTTTGTTATTTTCCTTAGTATTTTCTTTTGTCTTTTTATTTATTTATTTATTTAGCAAATCTACAATCAACCAATCAATCAAGCAATCATTCTCTTCTCCCACAATTAGATATTTGTAAATAAATAGTATCAATAATTAATAACAACAGTAGAAATTAAGTCCTCGTGGGATCGATATTTTTATACTACTTGAACGATACGTGCGCTTGCGTTATACGTGTGTGTTTACGCCGGTCAACTTGCACCACTAATACTTACGACAATCAATATACTTTGGTTGAGGTCATCCATGGCTTTAACAGGTTCTGTGTACGCCAAATTGGGTATATTGAGAATCGTAGTGTGTTGGGTGTGATGTCAAGAAGGAAGTGTCACTCCAATCATATGGAGATGATGGTCACGTAAGATACGGGATTGGTTCTCTTAAATACTGCAGCTATCGTGATAAAATGACAAGGTCAGGTTTATCCGATTATAGAGACTAGTTACCAGATATCCGACATGTGCTTCGTACGGGGCAGACACAATTCCAGCCTCAGGCCTAGTACGTGATAATCCGATACTGGACAGAAAACACAAACTACGTATACTACGCCTGATATAGATCCTTATTCCTATAAGGATATTTCCGGAGAATTGGGCAGGCATGGCGCTTTGCTAGAAGCCAACCTTGTCTTGTAAATCGGTAAAACGTAGTACTTGGTACTTATGTGCTCGGATAGTCCGATGACCGAATTTACTGCCAATATATACGGGGATCTCATTGGTTAGCTTCCCAAAGATTCACCGATGCCGTATGACTCGCACTCTAAATTAATCTGCGATTAATTAGAAGAGAGAGAAAATTTCTGGGATTATTGCAGAGATATTTTATCTGGGATAAAATATCAATAAAGAGAGATAACGATTAATTTGGAATTAATCGATTAATTAATATATTCGATGTATTAAACGAAATAGATTTCGACGCGGAATTAAATTAGTTTTTAATTCGGGCGAACGAATTAATTTAGAATTATTCATTAGCGACGTGAATAGTGATTTCACTAGGAGTAATCATTTAATTACGACGCAACAGAAAATTCATTAATTTGGAATTAGTGAACCCGAGCCTGAGATATTTACGAGCGCATTCGCATTTCAAATTCGAGTGCGGCACGCAAGTCAAATCAAGCGTCAAATCGCTAGTCGCATCAAGCGTCAATTCATTAGTCACTTTCAGTGATGTGACTTGACAACTTGATGGATTGAGTGATGGAAGTGGTTGAAGCTTTTAATTGTTTGACTTTTGAGAGCCAAATTCACATGAAATGAATTTGAAATTCAAATGTGTGTATTTAATACACAAATTTGGATTCAAACATACTAACTCTCTCTATTCTCTTCGTCTCTCTTCACGCCATTGGGGCTGAAAATTAATGGTTTGCTGTTCTTGAAACCGTGAGCAGTGAGGGAAGCAAGAGTGGGATTTTGTGGCAAAATCTCAAGTGCTAGCACACTTACGAGACATGCGAAGGTGATAGGGAAGTCTACCAATGAGTCGGGAACCATTCGACGAAGCTTGGAGCTTGACGAAGGACCAAATGGAGGCCAAACCAGTGAGCAGAAACTGCTCACTGCCGTATGCAGTGAAGAGAGCAGTATTTCATTTTGTTAGTCTCCGCGTCGCTCAACTGATCGATGTTACTATTCTGCAACTTCTTCGATTTGTATTCACACTTGATTCATGCTTATTATTGATCTTGGGACCTTTATAGAAACCAACACAATATACTTTGGTTTTGGTCGTTCGGGGCTTTAACAGGTTCTGTGTACACCTCTTCTGGGTATACTGAGAATCGTAGTGTATTGGGTGTGATGTCAAGATGGAAGTATCACTTCAGTCATATGGAGATGATGATCACACATGGATACAGAACTGGTACTCTAAGTGCTATAGCCATCGGGGAAGTATGACTAGGTCATGACTTTCTGTTAATAAAGAGACTAGTTGTTTGTGATCTGATATATGCTTCGTACGGGGCAGACACAACTCCAGCCTCAGACCTAGCATGTGACATCTGATGTTGGATCATAATACGTAATACTACGTATACTACGCCTGACAAAGATCATATATTCTGTAGAATAATATTTTTGGAGAATTGGGTAGGCACGATGTTTTGCTAGAAGCCAACCATGTCTTGTAAATCGGTAAGTACGTGATACCGGGTACGCACGTGTTCGGATAGTTCGATGACCGTATTTACTGCCAACATATCTATGGATCTCTTGGGTCGCATTCCAAAGATTCAATGATGATGTTTGACTCGAACAATATTAATCTGGGATTAATTAAGTGAGAGAATATTAATCTGGGATTAATTAAGAGAGAGAATATTAATCTGGATTAATTAAGAGAGAGAATATTAATCCGGGATTAATTAAGAGAGAAAATTAATCTGGGATTAATTACGGTAAGAATTAATCTGGGATTAATTACGGCAAGAATTAATCTGGGATTAATTATCAGAGAAATAATTAATATGGGAATTAATATGGATTAATTACGTCGATAATTTATCTGGGATTAAATTCTTCGAAATGAGAGAATGCGATTAATTTGGAATTAATTGGTAAAATGAATTTAATAGTTAAATTAGATTTTACTATTTAATTTATTTAATTGGTCTAAATAATATATTAGATATATTAATTGAAATCGGATTTCAACACGAAATTAAATTAGATTTTAATTCTAGCGAACAAATTAATTTGGAATTGATTCGTAAGCGACATTAATAATAATCTTGCGAGGCATAATTATTTAATTAAATTGGATTTAATTATGTCGCGATGGAAAATTTGTTTAATCGGATTAAAAAAATCCGAGCCCGAAGTGTGTTGAGCAAGCCCACTTGAATTTTGAATTTAAAGTGGGGCCCACTTCACTTACATCATTAGTCATTTTGTTATAGATATGAGTCACGGGTTTTGGTGGAATCTTATAAAACACTCAACATATTTAATTTTGGAAATTAATTTTTCTTTCTCCATGGATTTGGCCGAATGGCCTTTAATGCTCTTGGCCGAATGGCCACACAATTGAGAAAGAATCAATTGGCCGACAATATGGCCTCTGACACTTGCTTTATAAGGCTGAAAAGAAACAAAAACATCAATTGCTTCTTTTTCTTTGAAAACGCCAAATGGCCTCTGCATTTCTTTGAGAAAATACCGATAGAAAAGCATTTTGCTTTCTTATCTCATATGGCTGAATGGCCTTTAATATCAAAAGGCCGATTGGCCTGCAAAGAAAACAAAGGTCGAATAGTCTTTCTTTTGAAGAAGGCCGAATGGCCTAGTTTAGTCTTGGTTGTTTGCTTCCTCTCTCTCTCGGATAAATTTGTTTCTCATTGGGAGATAAAATTTATTCCATTTGTTATTGCTAGCACATAAAGGAGTCAAATGATGGTGATAGGGATACTCACCCATGAGCATTGGAAGCTTCAACATCCATGAAAATTTTGAACTCAACCGATCAATGTAAGTCATCCGCAACTTATTTTAGATTTTATTCAAACACAAATCACACTTAGAGATCCCATGGCATGTCTAGGACACTAACAGGAAGAATGACTGTCCATAGCTAAAAGGAAAAGCAGGACCATCTGGTACGCTTTGTATTTTTCCAATTATTGACATCTCATTAGCCATAGATGCAAATAGTGGATGGGTGTTAGACACTAGCAGTCCTACTCATATTTTCAATTCCATGCAAGAAATGAGGGTTAAAATAAGGCTGAATAAAGGGGAGATCCAACTTAGAGTTGGTAATGGCGAGACATTGGATGTCAAATCCATAGGAATAGTTTTTCTAGATCGCCCAAATGTAAGTAAATTAGATTTACATTACTGTTATTATGTTCCCTCACTTATCAGACAAATAATATCACTGCCAATATTATATAAAGAGGGATATAAAATAAACATTAAGGATGAAACTTTATGTTTGTATGATAAAGATAATTTATTGTAATGTGAATGTTCTTTATCGAATGGTCACTACGTTTTGGAAACATATAGAGATATCTTTAATGTAGAGAAAAATACAAGTAGGAAGTCTGAATTAAATAATACCGAATTATGGCATATGAGATTGGGCCACATAGGTGTTAGACGTCTATCCAAATTGGTAAATGATGGTTTGATTGAAAATCTTACCTTAGATCCTTATCCTATTTGTGAGTCATGTATCCAAGAAAGATGACAAATGCCCAATTTCAAGGTGTTGGACACTGTGCTGGAGATTTACTGGAACCAATACACAACGATGTGTGTGGTCCATTAAATCATACCGCTCATGATGGTTCAACATACTTTGTAACTTTCACAGATGACAAGTCTAGATATGGATATGTCTATCGGATGAAACACAAGTCGGAAACATTTGACAAGTTCAAAATATTCTGAAACGAAGTAAAAAAACAAACCAATAAATTCATCAAATGCCTTAGATCAGATCGAGGCGGTGAATACATGAGTGAAGAATTCAGAAATTATTTAAGAGAGAATGGAATTCTCACCCAATATAGCCCACCAGAAACACCTAAACACAATGGAGTGTCTGAGCATAGAAACCTTACTTTATTGGATATGGTGCGAACGATGATGAGCTATACAAATCTTCCTTATTACCTTTGGGGTTACGCTTTACTGACTACTTCCTACATACTTAATAGGGTTCCATCGAAAGCTATTTCTATGACCCCATATCAGATATGGTTCGGTAGAAATTCAAGTCTTAAGCATTTAAAGATTTGGGGTTGTCCTGCATACGTTAGAATTACGCAGCGGGATAAACTAGCACCCAGAGGGTATAAATGTAGGTTCGTTAGATATCCTGATAATTCCATGAGATATCAATTCTACGATTCCAAGCAACGAAATGTATTTGTTGTTCGCTTTGTATCTTTTCTTGAAAAGCAATTTTTTAGGAAAGTGGGAATCATTTAGAGATTAAACTTGATGAGTTTGATCCCAATATTAAGGAACCTAAGATGGAACCAGAGATCCAATTAGATGAAGGATCTACAACACAAGTTCTACGCAAGTCGAATAGAATATCAAGGCCTCCTGAGAGACTATTTTTAACATCTGATGTGAGCCTTGGTGTTCTCCTCCTGGAGGAAACAGATCCGTCTACGTATAAAGAAGTGATATTGGATATCGATTCGGGAAAATGGCAGGAAGCCATGAAATCCAAAATGGATTCAATGCATGCCAATCATGTTTGGCACTTAGTTGAAATTCCTGAAGGAGTTAAACCTATCGGTTGTAAATGGGTTTACAAAAGGAAGTGAGGGCCCAATGGAAAGGTGGAAACCTTTAAGATCCGACTGGTAGCGAAAGGTTACACTCAACGTCCTGGGATTGACTCTGAGGAATCTTTTTCACCAATAGCCATTCTAAAATCCATTAGGATGCTTTTAGTCGTTGCTGCATATCATGATTATGAGATATGATAGATGGATGTGAAAATCGATTTCCAAAATGGATTCCTTGAAGAGGATATCTATATGGAACAACCAGAGGATTTCGTATCCAGTGAGACTTCAAACTTGGTTTGTAAGCTCCAAAAGTCTATTTATGGACTTAAACAGACATCCTGAAGCTGGAATAGTCATTTTGATGAGAAAATTAGATTATTTGGATTCATCAAAAATTAGGAAGAACCATGTGTTTATAAGAAAGTTAGTATGAGCATGATAGTTTTCTTAATCTTGTATGTAGATGACATCCTTATCATAGGAAATTATATAGGGATGATGCAAAGTGTGAAAGCCTACCTTTGCAAGAACTTCTCCATGAAAGATATGGGTGAAGCTTCCTATATACTAGATATAAGGCTCTACCGAGATAGAGTTAGGAAGTTTATAGGGTTGTCACAATCGCCGTACATAGACAAGATGTTAGAAAGGTACAGTTTTACCAACTACAAGGCTGCAAATGTACCTTTCCGATACGGCATACATCTTTCGAAGAAAATGGCACCTCAAACTGAGGAAGAGAGAGTTAGGATGTCTAACTTGCCATATGCTTCTTGTATTGGAAGCATAATGTATATTATGCTATGTATTAGACCCTAAAATCAGTTTCGGCGTCAGTGTGACCAGCCGATATCAATCTTATCCAGGTAATGATCATTGAGCAGCTGTGAAACATATCCTAAAATATCTTAAAGGCACCAAGGATAATTTTCTGATCTATGGAGAAAATGAGCTACAAGTTAAGGGTTATACAGACTCCGACTTCCAAGGAAATCCAAATGATAGAAAATTTACATCAGGATACATATTTACCCTTAACGGTGGTGCTGTTAGTTGGTGTTGTTCAAAGCAAGGCTCAACAGCTAATTCCACCACTGAGGCAGAATTTATAGCGGCTTCAGAAGCTACTAAAGAAGCTGTTTGGATTATAAATTTTATAACAGAACTTGGCATTGTGTCTAGTATTGCGGATTCGATCCATATACTGTGATAATAACGGAACAATCACGCAAGCTAAGGAGCCGATGGCGCATTCCAAGTCTAAACACGTGGAAAGGAAAAATCGCGTAATTAAAGAGATTATTGAACGAAGAGACATAGTGGTCTTGAAAGTTCAAGGACAAGACAACATAGCAAACCCGCTTACAAAGGCCTTACCTCCTAAGTTATTTGATAAACATGTGGAGGAGATGGGACTATGGTACCATCTAGATTGGCACTAAGTAAGTGGGAGTTTGTTAGAGTTGGTGATTAGAGTACCAATCCGATTTGTATATTTTATTATTTATTAATAAAATAACAACATTTTTCATTTCATACCTCATTAATGGTATTGTCATTATGCGCATTAGATTGATGTATAGATATGCTAGGAATGACATCGACCTTAGAATAGTTTTGACACTGGTGTAAGTTATTCTTAAAGTAAATATTCATAGTCGTTGGTTTTGGAATACGGTCGTATTCCTATAACCTAGAAGACTAGCACATGTCGTATATTGGAATTGGAGTTCCAATGGTTTAACCTGATGTACCATGAGTTTTGGAAACTCGTATAGACATGTGGGTATTCATTGAAACGAATACTGAATGACTCACAGGTGATTCCTAATAGTTGGAAGAACACACCATCGTCAATAGGAATCTCCTCGAGTCGAGTTGGATATGTAATCCTTTGACTATAGGATAGCATTGATTTTGTGTGATATCCTACACACTTTGATGCCATGTATGTCAGAAACCTTTCATCATCTGGATTCTAGATGTTCGTTGGGTGTGGACCAATGCACTCAGTAATCAAGTGCGAAGAAAGATAGGATTCATCGGCCCATATGTGTACCATAAGGGGTTTAGGTATCCATGTAAGTTAAGTAACGATTCTTAAAGACTTTGGCCAAAGCCGATTAACTAGGGTGGATCGCATCAGTTATGAAGAATCGTGGACATGTCGACATGAGATGTGCACCTTAGAAACTTGACGGTATATTTTATGTTTCCTAGGCACAACTCGGATAGCCTACGACGGAGGGATTGTTAAACATATGTGATGACCTCAACTTGTATAGTTCAGAAAGGTTGTTCTTGTTCTTCACGAATTCGGAGGTGGCCGAATTATGTACATATTAGCTAGGATTATATGACGAACATGTCTGAACTTAGACAGTCCCAATATGAAGTGTACTTGTTGAACACTTGGGTAGCCAATTATATTTGATAAAAGATAATATTTGATATTATAATTATCAACTAATATAATCAAGTGTTATTGGATAACATTGACGATTTACTTTAACCTAATTGGATTAATTGGATTAATTCAATAATTAAACAATGGCTTAATTGTAAAATCATAATTATCTCTACCATTTGAGGATATTATGGTAATTGTAAGTATGTAATAATAGGTGATTTTGGCTTGATTTAATTGGATTAAATCAAAGTGGCAAACATTGAACTAATCCATTTCCTAATCCTTGGCTTAATTTAATTGGATTAAATTAAAGTGGGAGACAATGGAGATTAGTGCCACCTAATTATACATATTTGGACAAATTAGATTAATCCCACTTAAAAGTTGATTACAACTTTTATTAATTAAAAATTGCCTAAGTTTTGCTATAAATAGCAAGATTTAGGAAGGTTTTAATTACAAGTAAAAAATACAAGCAAATTCTTATAGAAATTAGCCTAAGTTAGAGAATGTTTAGAGAAGTTTGTGAGGTCTCTAAAATATTTCATTAAGGAGAAATCAAGATTAGATCTTGAAGTGAAGCTTGCTTGCGTTGGAAATCGAGATTGGATCTTGAAGTCGAGCTTGCACACCTCGGAGGTTCTCCAACGATTTCAACAAATGAGAAGTAGATTGGATCTTGCATCAAGCTTACTAGGTAATGTTTGATCTTCTCCTAAGCTATGTTTATTTATTTATTAGATGCATGATCACATATCTTAATGTTGAAATAAAGCTAATAAACTATGTTAGGATGCTTTGGAAGTATAAACACAATATGCTTGTAATTAGGTCAAAATGTTCATGTTGGACATGGAACAATTAATTAGAGTTTTGAACTCTAGATTAAAACTTAGAGGTATGGCTATCATTCTAGAATCACTTAACCACCTTTGGGTGACCTAGAATTGTTCATGAGACATTTCTTATTGGGATTCTAATTTGGTTTGTGTAATGGATTCAAAATTTACGCTAATGCGTATTTAGAATAAATTATGTTTTTGAAAAAATATTTGATATTTTGAAAAACTTGATTTTTATTCTATAACATGTGTTAATGTTGGTTTTTAAATTAAAAATTAATTTTGGGTGTTTAGGGAAGACCGGAATGTTGGACAATTATGACCCATAGCGTCACTATTTGTACAGATCATGGTGTTGTTGTACATATTAACTATGTGACAAAGGAAATTTCTCTCTTATCATTTATGATTAGATCACCAATATGTATAAATGATAGGAGGTTCATATGATTAGTTCCTGGATTGAGATGATATGAGATAGTATCAATCCACGAAGGATTAATCATTAAATATCCCTAGTCAGAGTATTATCGAGATTGGACATCGATAATGCGTAAAAGACTAGTATTGCACTTGTGCGCGTTGTGAGGGCATAACGGCATAGTTCTCATATATTTGGGTATAAGATACTCATGAAAGTGTAGTAGGAGGTTATGTCTTACTGATGGTACGGAAAACAGCTTCGCTCTGGATAGACACCTCGGAATTCCATTGGTAGTATGACTATGTGTCTATGGAAGTACTAATCAGGGTAGGTGTATTTGGTCTTAACCTGAGACTTGCACCGCTAATACTTGCGACAATCAATATAATTTGGTTTTAGGTCGTCCAGGGCTTTAACAGGTTCTGTGTACGCCTCTGCTGGGTATATTGAGAATCATAGTGTGTTGGGTGTGATGTAAAGATGGAAGTATCACTCCAGTCATAGTGGAGATGATGGTCACGTAGGATACGGAACTCGTTCTCTATATGCTGCAGCTATCGGGATAAAATGACTAGGTCATGTTTATCCGATTATAGAGACTAGTTACCAGAGATCCGATATGTGCTTCGTACGGGGCAGACACATTTCCAGCCTCAGGCCTAGCACGTGACATCCGATACTGGATCGACATACACAATACTTCGGTATACTACGCTTGATATAGATCACATATTCCTGTAAGGATATTTCTTGAGAATTGGGTAGGCATGGCGCTTTGTTAGAAGTCAACCTTGTCTTTTAAATCGATACAAACGTAGTACGAAGTACTTACGTGTTCGGATAGTCCGACGACCGAATTTACTGCCAACATATCTGGGGATCTCATGGGTCGCTTCCCGAAGATTCACCGATGACGAATGACTCGCACTTTATTAATCTGGGATTAATTAAAATAAGTGAGAAAATTAATATGGGATTAATTACGGAGATATTTTATCTGGGATAAAATATCATTAAAAGAGAGATAATGATAAATTTGGAATTATTTGATAAAATAATATATTCCATATATTATACGAAATTAGATTTAGACGCGAAATTGAAATTAGATTTTAATTCAGGCGAACGAGTTAATTTAGAATTAATTCGTTAGGGACGTGAATAATGATTTCGCTAGGCATAATCATTTAATTACGTCGCAACGAAAAATTCGTTAATTTGGAATTAGCGAACCCGAGCCCTGGAGTGTTTGTGAGCGCATTCGCATTTCGAATTCGAGTGCGGCACGCAAGTCACATCAAGCATCAAATCGCTAGTCGCATCAAACGTTAAATCATTAGTCACTTTGAGTGATGTGACAACTTGTCACTTGATTGATTGATTGATGTAAATAGTGATGTGAGTGGTTGGCAAAGCTTTAATGCAATTTGACTTTCTGGAAAAAGAAAATGGTAAATGAATTTGGAAATTCATAAAAGTGTATTAGATATACATTTTTGGAACCAACCAACATAACTCTCCTCTCTTTCTCTTCATCTCTCTCACTCGGCCATGGGCTGTTTTTCTTCACTGGTTTCACCGAAAATCACAAGGAGAAGATGAGTGATTTTTGTGGCAAAAATCAAGAGTGCTAACACATATTCGGGGTCTTGCGAAGGTGATAGGGAAACCACACACGTGAGCAAGGAATCAACACAAAGCTTGGAGCTTGATGGAGATGATCCTTGGACCAAAAATTTGGAGGACAAATTACCCCACTGCCGAGAGCTCAATGAGGGCAGAAATGGATTTTTGATCATCACCGCATCACTCAACCGCTCGATGTAAGTATTCCGCAACTTCCTCTTGTATTCACATGTTATTTTCATTGCTTGATATGATCTTGGGATGCTTAGAAAATTCCAACAATGGTATCTATGAGCAAGGTTGAGCATGAAAATATTTTAAGGTTAAAATTGGGTAAAATGTGTTTGAGCGTGATTTGATGAAATTGGATGATTAAGTATGCTTAAATGATGTTTAATTGAAGTTTGATTGGATCAATTTCATGAAAATTGGTTTGGAACAATTTTGCCCAAAATCTTAGGCTTGGCCGAGAATGATGCTACCCTAATGTCTTCGTAATTTTTGATTTTTGATTCATTGGATGACTTGAAATCAATTGGGTAATGTTGAATTGGATTTGATTGGATTAAAACCGAATCGATTTGAAAAAAACCCTACCATTGCCGAGAGTTAAAGCATGAATTTGAGGTTTGATTTTTGAATAAAATGTGTTGGACATGTTTTGTTGTTAATGAGCATGATTAATTAGGCTAATTGGTGTTTTGGAAATATTGATTTGTGTAATTAATTATGCTATACACTTTGGTTAATTAAATATGAAATTTGGAATCTTTGTGATTTAATTAATTGGGCTAATTTTGGAAATTGGGCTTAAAAGTTGTTATTGGGCTAATTGGGCTTGGTTGTACCAAGATTGGTTTAGGAAAATTGGTTGGATTCAATTGGGCCCAAAACCGAATCCATAAAGTCCAATTATGACTAATGGACCTTTAATATTAAATTGGGCCTAATGGGCCTAAATTGGTTTCTAGGCATATAAGGGTGATTCATTTAAATGGGCTTTAGTCTTTGGGTTTGACCCAATTTGACCAAAATTCGATGCCTTAAGAAATTAATTGAAAGTCCATTGGACTTAATTAAATTAACATTGGATGTTAATCGGGCTTTGAGACCCGTAACGATTAAATTTGGAATTTAAGTCGTAAAGGTTCGTTAATAAAGTGTAATATTTAATTTGGAAATAAAATAGTGAATTAGTATTAAATACAAATTAAATTGGATTTAATGTTGTAGTTTAATTTAATTCAACAATTCGTACTTTGAGTACTTATTCGCAAAACGAGTTTGACTCACACAAAATCAAATCGTTGTTTTAAATAAACAGTTGGACTGTATTCAAACTATTGATTTATAGTTGATTATATAATTGGATTATATTAATCAATATATTTGAATTTAATTGATCATTTATAGTTGATTTTATAATTGGATTATAGTAATCAATGTAATTGAATTTAACCAATAAATTATATTTGATTATATAGTTGGATTATAGTAATCATTATAATAAATTGTACCTAAATCGGTGATTAAATAGTTGGCTATTAGAATCAAGATAATTGAAAGATTAGTGTTAAAAACATAATCCTGGGTGAAAATGTAGTTAAACGACTTTAATTTTCAAATTGGGAATATAATTTCAGGATGGTCCTGGAAACTAATAAGTTACTTTATTTGATAAAATAACATATTAGGCCTAAGCCAGGAGTTAAGAAAATAGTAGAGCATGATGTTTGGAATATTCATGTGATGATAACTTTAGTGCTTAATCAATTAAGCTTGCCGAATAGACTCCTTAATTTCTTAATCAGAACTAAGGATTAGATCCTTAAAGTATGATATTGAAATTGAAGGATCTTCATAGATCTATTCTTAGATCTTAGAAGTACTAAAATTGCAATAGTAAACACTTGGAGAGTTAATGGCTATTCTCAAGTAGACAAAGCCAAAGTTTGCAATAAAGCAAGAAGCGCAAGGCGCATCTTATTTCGACATTCCGGAAGGCCAAGGCTTGGCCAAAGGCTTCTGGGATACCGAATAGGGCAAAGGCAAAATCATTATAATATTCTGGGAAGATAAGGACATATCCCAAAATGTCTGCCTGAATTGTGGCAAACAGGGACACAGAAGCGTGACTGCCGTATGGACAAGGCAGACATGAAGGAATTGAAGAATGGGCAAGGCTCTGACTTCAAATATGATTGTCATAAATATGTTCACTACTAGTATTAAAATTGGATTTTAGATACTTAGTGTGATACATAAATATATATTGATGTACAGAATCTGCTATGAGCAGGATACTGACTTCAGTTGAGATTAATCTGCGAATTGGAAACGGGATGAAAATCATTGTTTTAACCGTAGAGACCTAAGTTTAGGAACTACCCTTCGGGTGTGTACTTAAATTAGGAAACTGTTAGAATGTAACTAGTTTCACTAGGAACATTATCCCTATATCAGAGAATAATCCATTGCGGATATACCTTTATATTCTCGAACACTAAAGTGTTTTATTATATAAAGATGATATTGAGATAAACACATTAGATGTGAATAACAATATTTATATTTTGAATATAAATAAATCTCAAACGTATAATACGACAAATAAATAGCTCAAATTGATTTGTTCAGATGAAACTTTATTGTGCCATTATTGTCTGGGACACAATTAAACAAGACTCGTATATCCACACTTTTGAAGAGTGGGTACTAGGACTAATTTGATTTCATTCAAATAATGTCTACGAATCTAGTTTATTTGGAAAAGTGCCTGAAATACTATTTACTTGGTAAAAGTGAAAGTGCCACCGATCTGTTAGCCCTTATTCATAGTGAAGTTAGTGGGCCCATGTCTAGCTAGGTTAGAGGTGGATATGAATATTTCGTGACCTATACGGATGTGGCATCGCGTTATGGTTATTTGTTTCTTTTGAAACAAAAATCGGAAACTTTTACAGTTTCGACACGAAATAGACAAATAGATCGGCTAAAGTTTTAAACCATCACGGTTAGACCATTATGAGAATACTTAAGCAATAAGTTTCTCAAATACTTGAAAGAGTATAGTATTCTTTCAATGAGGACCCCTCTCAGAACACGTCAGTTTGCCGGTATGTCCGAACGGAAAATCCGAATTTTGTTGGACATGATAAGGTTAATCATGAGTCGCTCTGAGCTACAATTTCCTTCAACGGATACCCATTTAACAGTGCATAACTTATTTTTAATAAGGTTCCATAAAAATTTGTTTGACAGAATTCATATTAGATATGAACAGGAAAGAAACTGGGCTTTCTCATTCCTGAAGATTTGGGAATGCTAGGCATAAGTTTGGATGATACCAAACTAGAACCCAAATCGGATAAGTGCATAAGTTTTAGGTTATCCTAGGGAAACCAAAGTATAGTACTTATACAACTCACTAGAGAACAATTTAATTGTTGCTCACCATGCGGTTTTCCTAAGAGGAATACCTATATGCAGTGGTAAGTGGGAGGAAAGTAAAACTCGATGAAAATCGGAGTAATACTGTTACAGGCACCGAATCTTAATGGAACACAAATAGTTCATCAAGGATGAAACTATACCAATAATCTTCGAATACACAAGAACCGCGTAAGTCGGAGAGAGTCAGAAAACAACCTGGGGTATGGGTTTCTGATCTCACCTCTTAAAGATGTCAATCTTTTGAGGAAGATGAACTGACTACGTATGAGGAAGTAATACAAGGTATCGACTCCCTATTATGGCAAAGTGCCATAAAGTCCATGCTCATTAATGGGTTTCCCTATCACCTTCGTAAGACTCCTAATGTGTGCTAGCGCTTGTGAAAATTTGCAACAAATCTTCACATTTTTCTCCTTTGTGCTCACGGTTTTGAAGAAAAAATTGGGAGAGAAAATATTGGCCCTTGGCCGAAAAATGAGAAGAGAAGAGAGAAGTGAGTTGGTTGTTGTATTTGGTTTTTCAAAAAACTAATACCAAATTTTTTTCGAAAATTTTGTATATCCTTTCAAAAAGTCAAACAAATTTTGGAGCCAAAATGGCAATTAATGCCTTCAACCACTCACATCATTATTCACATCAATCAAAGATGACAAACACCACTTCACTCAAAGTGATGGGACTTCTATCACTTGATTGACTAGTGATTTGACGCTTGATGTGACTTGTGGGCCGCACTTGAATTCGAAATACGAGTGGGCCCGCAAACACTCCCAGGATCGGGTTCGCTAATTCCGAATTAACAAATTTTCCGTTGCGATGTAATTAAATCAAATTTAATTAAATAATCATGCCTAGCAAAATTACTATTCATGTCGCTAACGAATTAATTCTAAATTAACTCGTTCGCCCGAATTAAAATCTAATTTTAATTCCATATCGAAATCTAATTTCGTATAATATATCGAATATATTATTTTATCGATTAATTCCAAATTAATCGTTCTCTCTCTTTAAATAATATTTTAACCCAGATAAAATATCTCCGCAATTAATCCCAGATTAATTTTCTCTCTCCACAAATTAATCCCAGATTAATAATGTGTGAGTCATACGTCATCGGTGAATCTTCGGGAAGCGACCCATGAGATCTCCGGATATGTTGGTAGTAAATCCGGTCGTTGGACTATCCGAACACGTACGTACCTGGTACTACGTTTTTACCGATTTACAAGACATGGTTGGCTTCTAGCAAAGCACTGTGCCTACCCAATTCTCCAGAAATATTCTTAAAGGAATATGAAATCTTTATCAGGCGTAGTATACGTAGTATTACGTATTGCGATCCAGTATCGGATGTCACGTGCTAGGCTTGGGGCTGGAATTGTGTCTGCCCCGTACGAAGCAAATATCAGATCTCTGGTAACTAGTCTCTATAATCGGATAAACATGACCTAGTCATAATATCCCGATAGGTGCAGCATATAAGAGCACCAGTTACGTATCCTACGTGATCATCATCTCCACTATGACTTGAGTGATACTTCCTTCTCGACATCACACCCAATACACTACGATTCTCAATATACCCAGAAGAGGCGTACACAGAACGGTTAAATCCCTGGACGACCAAAACCAAAGTATATTGATTGTCGCAAGTATTAGCGGTGCAAGTCTCAGGTTAAGACCAAATACACTAACCCTGATTCGGACTTCCATAGACACATAGTCATACTACCAATGGAATTATGAGGGGTCTATCCAGAGCAAAGCTGTTTCCGTACCATCGGTAAACACAACCTCCTATTACACTCACATGAGTATCCAATTCCCAAATATATGAGAACTATGTCGTTATGCTCCCACAATTAGGATTATTAAGATCCAAAATGCTTCTATTCCTACCTCAGTTGTAGCAATATTCCGCTTTTGTTGTTTATTTGGCAACAGTAGCTTGCTTGGAAGATTTCCAGCTCACTGTTCCGTTATTCAAACTTTATAGTACCTTTGTTACGACTTATAGTCGTTTTTATCGGTTAGGAAACTTGCAACAATGAACCCAGTCACTTCAAGTTCTCATTCTCCATAGCTTAAGAAAGCATCCTTAGTTCATCTAAGATACTTAAAGATGTTCTTAACATCAATCCATTGACCATCATATGGATTGGCCTGATTGTGACTCCATATGTTCAAACCATATGAGACACCAGGTCGCGCACATTTGTTTCAATGTACGAGTTATCGTAGAGTGCCAATAACTTTTAGATCTATCCCAGTAGATCTTTATTCCTAGAATAAAGGTTGTCTCTCCCAAGTATTCTACGGAGAATTTTTCATGAAAGCCAAGCTTTCACCGATTGTATTATGGGAATATCATTTCCAAGAAATGACATGTCATCATTATTTAGGACATTCACTGTCAGTGCGCTCCCACTAGCCTCCTTATATACACAAGAATCATTTTGTTTTGAATTAAATCATATACCATTATGATTACATCAAAACTATAGTTCCAAGAACGCGATGCTTGCTTCAATCCATAAATGGATCGAATTAACTTGCAAACCTTGTTTGCTTGTTTTGGTATGATAAAACCGTCAGGAAGTTGTAACATCCTCCAAAAGGTTTCCGTTTAAGGAAAGCGATTTTGACGTTCAGCTACCATATTTCATAAATGAAACATGCAGCATCAGCAAGCATTATCCAAATGGATTTGACCATGGCAACTAGTAAAAGGTTTCGTCATAATTGACACAATGTTGATAACGATACCTTATACGCTACAAGCCTAGCTTTGTACGTTGTACGTTGCCATCCATGTATGTCTTCCTTGAAGACTTATATAGTGCCAATAGGCACAATGCCTTCCGGTACATCAACCAGTGTCCAAACTTGGTTGGTATACATGGAATCCATTTCGGACTTCATGGCACTTTGCCATAATAGGGAATCGATACCTTGTATCACTTCCTCATACGTAGTCAGTTTGTATTCCTCAATAAGATTGAAATCTTTGCGAGGTGAGATCAGAAACCCATACCTCCCAGGTTGTTTTCTGACTCTCTCCGACTTGCGCGGTTCTTGTGTATTCAAAGATTATTGGTACAGTTTCATCCTTGAAGAACTGTTTGTGTTCCATTAAGGACTCGGTGCCTGGAATAGTATTACTATGATTTTTATCGAGTTTTACCTTCCTCTCACTTACCACTGCATATAGGTATTCCTCTTAGGAAAACTGCATGGAGAACGACAATTAAATTATTCTCTTGTGAGTTGTATAAGTACTATACTTTGGTTTCCCTAGGATAGCCTACAATTAGGCACTTATCCGATTTGGGTTTTAGTTTGGTATCATCCAAACATATGCCTAGCATTCCCAAATCTTCAGGAATGAGAAAACCCTGTTTCTTTCATGTTCATATCTAATATGAAGTCTGTCTAACAAATTTTTATGGAACTTTATTCAAAATAAGTATTGCAATGTTTAATGCGTATCCCTTGAAGGAAAATGGTAGCTCAGAGCGACTCGTGATTAACCTTATCATGTCCAACAAATTTCGGTTTCTCTGTTCGGGCACACCATCAAATTGAGGTGTTCCGGGAGGAGTCCACTATGAAAGAATACTATACTCTTTCAAGTATTCTAGAAACTTATTGCTTAAGTATTTTCCATCATGGTCTAATCATGATGTTAATACTTTAGCCAATATGTCTGTCAATTTCGTTTCGAAACTCTTTGAATCTATCAAAAGTTTCTGATTCGTGTTTCAAAAGAAACACATAACCATAACGCGATGCCACATCCGTAAAGGTTACGAAGTGTTCATATCCACCTCTATCCTAGCTAGATATGGGCCCATTTACGTCACTATGAACGAGGGCTAACAGATCGATGGCACTTACACTTTTACCAAGTAAAAGGTATTTTAGGCACTTTGCCTAAAAAACTAGATTCGTAGACATTATTTGAATAGAAATAATATGTCCTAGTATCCAATCTTCAAAAGTGTGGATATACGAGTCTTGTTTAATGTGTCCCAGACAACAATGCCACAAATAAGTCTCATCTGATTAATTCAGTTTGAGCTATTTGTTTGTCATGTTTTATGTTTGAGATTTATTTATATTCAAAATATAAATACTGTTATTCACATCTAATATGTTTATCTCAATATCATCTTTATAAAATAAAACACTTTAGTGTTCTAGAATATAAATTTATACCCGCAACGAGTTATACTCTGATATAGAGATAATGTTTCTAGTCAAACAAGTTACATTGTAACAGTTTCCTAATTTAAGTACACACCCGAAGGGTAATTCCTAAACTTATGATTCTATGGTTAAAACAGCGACTCACGTCCCGTTTCCGATTCATAGATTAATCTCAATTGAAGTCAGCATCCTGCTAATCAGCAGATTCTGCACATCAGTACATATTTATGTACAATACTTAGTATCAAAATCCAATTTTGAAACTAATAGTGAACATGTTTATGACAAACATACTTGAAGCCGGTACCTTGCCCCTCTTAACTTCCTTCATGTCTGCATTGTCCATACGGCAGTCACGCATCAAGTGACCCCGTTTACCATAATTTTAGGTAGACATCTTGGGATATGTCCTTTGTCTTGCCAGAAGACTGTAATGATTTTGCCTTTGCCCCTTTTAGAAGCTATGGCTCTGCCTCCTAGTTCATAGCCATCAACTCTCCAAGAGTTTACTCTTGGTTCATTATGAACCTGCCCCGGCTTTTGGGTAGAGACTATAAGATCAAATCTTTGGCAGTCTCAGCCACATAGGTAATGCCCAACTAACCTAGCTGATTGATGTCAGCAATCATCTGCGACACCTAGTGCCCGACAGATGTACCCTCTGACATACACGAGCTAAAGAGCTTTTTATGCAATTGTACTTCAAAGATCTAAGAATAGATATATGAAGATCTTTAATTTCATCATCATGGTACAATGATCTAATCCTTAATTCTGACGAAGAAATTAAAGTGTCATTCGGTTAAGTATAAAGGATTGAGCACCAAAGTTATCATCACATGAATATTCCAAATATCATATTCTATTATTTGCTCAACTCCGAGCTTAGGCCCAAGAGGTTGCTCTATCAAATAGAATAACTTCTCAGTTCCTAGGACTATCATGAGATTCTATTCCCAATCTGAAAATTACAGCCTCTTAAAAACATTTTCACCCAGGATTATATTTTAAACATTAATCTTTCAATTATCTTGATTGCTATAGTCCAAATATCCAATCAACGATTTCAGGTACTATTTAATATAATGATTACTATAGTCTAACTATATAATCAACTATAATTTAATTGGTTAATTCAAATATATTGATTACTATAATCCAATTATATAATCAACTATTATTTGAAGTAGTTTGAATACAGTCCAACTGTTTTAATTAAAACAACGATTAAATATTAGTCCAACTAATATATTAATTATTTGACGAAAAATTTGAAAGGAGCGCGTATTGGCAAGTATCTAAACGAAATTGCAAATTTAATACTTGCCTCCCATTATTTTTCGGCGAGCCTCTAAACCTCTGTTGAGTACTCGGGAAACCTTGTTTCCTAGTGGGCTAGGATCCCGTTAAATAACACACAACCTTGACTTTGGCCAACAAACTGTATGATATTTAACTAGGTAGATCTCTAAAATCAATTGGATCTCATCCAATTCCTAGATCCAGTAGGTGGACATCCAAGTCCGAAACATATATCTTATATATGCCAATATATCCAATATATTCCCTAACCTTTTTCCTCTGAATCAATTAAGCATTGGCTTTGGCACAAAAAACTTAATGATTCCAGTTAAGCGGGACCCATTGAATTTGGAAAGCTTCGTAATCGATGTCGATGGACAAGAAGTGATCTTGACTTTGGCCAACAAATCACAACTTGGACAAGACACCGATATGGAACAAAGCCTTCATGATTCAAACACATTCGCGATGGACAAAGGTCTTGACTTTGGCCAACAAACCAGTGCCAATCTTGGATCTTGAGAATGAATCATTCAATGGAAGGAAAAACGCTTAATATATGTTGAGGTCTTGCAATTGGCAACCAATTAATTCTCTTTGTTAAGGTCTTATCATCATACACCCTTAAACATGCATTCTAAACACGTAATAAGGCGCATATAAATAAATATAATAATGATATGCGGATGGATACTTTAACACTTTGTTCCTAGAACAAATCTCTCCCCTTCCTCTCTCCCGCTAGCACAAGTATTACTTCTACCCGTTACATAACACTTCTAAAGAAACCTCATTTACATTGAGGGGAATAGGTGAGAAGAGAAATAGAAAGAGTAGGAGGAGGTAATAGGCTGGACACGCAGGTCCAATTAATAAATTCTAATTTATTACAATAATTTCCAAAATTGCCCTCACCCATCTAATATCCATGTGATATACATTATTCATACATCGCAACCATGTATTCACACAAGCATGTTATCAATCAATCTAATCCAATTAATTAATCTGATAATTAATGACCATCCAATGTTCAAACAACGATTTGATTTTGCGCGAGTCCAACTCGTTTTGCGAATAAGTAATCAAAGTACGAATTCTTGAATTAAATTAAACTACAACATTAAATCCAAGTATGTATTTAATACTAATTCATTATTTAATTCCAAATTAAATATTACACTTTATTAACGAACCTTTACGACTAAAATTATAAATCTAATCGTTACGGGTCTCAAAGCCCGATTAACATCCAATGTTAATTTAATTAAAGTCCAATGGGCTTTTAATTAATTTCTAAGGCATGGACTTTTGGTCAATATGGGTCAAACCCAAATACCAAAGCCCATTTAAGGAATCACCCTTATTTGCCAAGAAACCAATTTAGGCCAATTAGGCCCAATTAATATTAAAGGTTCATTAAGTCATAATTGGACTTTATGGAAATGGTTTTGGGCCCAATTGGATCCAACCAATTTAGCCTAAACCAATCTCGGAACAACCAAGCCCATTAAGCCCAATTACAACCTTACAAGCCCAATTTCCAAAATAGGCCCAATTAATTAATTACCAAATTCCAAATTTTATAACTTAATTAACCAAAGTGTAAGCCATAATTAATTACCCAAATTAACATTCCAAAATACCAATTTGTACAATCAATCATGCTCATTAACATCAAAACATGTCCAACACATTTTAATCAAAAATCAAACCCATTTCATGCTTCACATGTCTCGGCATTTTGGGGATTTATATGTCCAATTCGGTTTCCATCAAATTAAATCCAAAATGAATATTACCCAATGTTTTTCAAATCATCTAATGATCAAAAAACACAAAAATACCAAGACATTTAGGGCACTATAGATTCGGCCAATCAACTTTTCATGAAATTGATCCAATCAAACTTCAATTAAACATCATTTAAGCATACTCAATCAAGTAATTTTATCAAATCATGCTCAAATACAATTTACCCAATTTTAACCCTAAGTTCAAGTTTCATGCTCAACCTCACTCTGATACCAATGTTGGGTTTTTTTACGGTCTAACCTGGATCAATTTAAGCAATAAAACAACATGCGAATACATCAAGGAGGTGCGGAATACTCACAATGATCGGTTGAGCGATGCGACGAAGAAAAATATTTTCCTCCAAGGTGATGAAGCTCTCGGCAGTGGGCAGAAATTTGGCCTCCAAATTTTCGGTCATCACCTCTAAATGTGCTCCATTGATGCTCCAAGCTCCAAGCTTCTCAAATGGTGATTCCAAGCTCACAAGTTTGTTTCCCTATCACCTTAGGATGACTCCTTTGTGTGCTAGCACTCATGATTTTGCAACAAAATCTTCAAGATAATGAACCATAGGCTCACGGTTTGGAGAGAAGAAAGTGGACACAATGGCCGAATTAGGGAGAAGCAAAAATAAGGCCATTGGCCGAATGTGTGTGTGTTAGGGAGAGAGAAGTGTGAGTTGTGTATCTAATACACTAAATGAAAAGTCAAAGACCAATTATTAAAATAATGATATATGTCTTTCATGTTTTCAGACAAGAGTGATTTACACTTAACCACCAACTAACAACTTCTATCACTTTAAAGTGACAAGGTTGACTAGTGATGTGACGCTTGATGTGACTTGTAGGCCGCACTTAAATTCGCAATGCGAGTGCGCCCGCAAACACTCATGGGCTCGGGTTCGCTAATTCCAAATTAACGAATTTTCCATTGCGTCGTAATTAAATAATTATGCCTAGCAAAATTACTATTCACGTCGCTAACGAATTAATGCTCAATTAACTTGTTCGCCCGAATTAAAATTGAATTTCAATTCCGTGTCGAAATCCAATTTCGTATAATATATCGAATATATTATTTTATCAATTAATTCCAAATTAATCGTTCTCTCTCTTTAATTAATATTTTGTCCCAGATAAAATATCTCCGCAATTAATCCCAGAATTATTTTCTATCTCATCTAATTAATCCCAGATTAATAAAGTGTGAGTCATACGTCATCGGTGAATCTTCGGGAAGCGACCCATGAGATCCCCGAATATGTTGGCAGTAAATCCGGTCGTCGGACTATCCGAACACGTAAGTACCTAGTACTACATTTGTACTGATTTACAAGACAAGGCTTGCTTCTAGCAAAGCGCCATGCCTACCCAATTCTACATAAATATCCTTACGAGAATATGTGATCTGTATCAGGCGTAGTATACGTAGTATTGTGTATTTCGATCCAGTATCAGATGTCATGTACAAGGCCTAGGGCTGGAAATGTGTCTGCCCCGTACGAAGCATATATCGGATCTCTGGTAACTAGTTTCTATATCGGATAATCATGACCTAGTTATATTATCCCGATGACTGCAGTACATAAGAGAACCAATTCCGTATCCTACGTGATCATCATCTCCACTATGACTATAGTGATACTTCCATCTCGACATCACACCCAATACACTACGATTCTCAATATACCCAGAAGTGGCGTACACAGAACCTGTTAAAGCCCTGCACGACCAAAACCAAAGTATATTCATTGTCGCAAGTATTAGCAGTACAAGTCTCAGGTTAAGACCAAATACACCTACTCTGATTCGGACTTCCATAGACACATAGTCATACTACCAATGTAATTCTGATGGGTCTATCCAGAGCGAAGCTATTTTCTGTACCATCGGTAAAATACAACCTCCTACTACACTTACATGAGTATCTTATACCCAAATATATGAGAACTATGTCGTTAGGCCCTCACAACGCGCACAAGTGTAATACTAGTCTTTTCCGCATTATCGATGTTCAATCTCGATAATACTCTGACTAGGGATATTTAATGATTAAACCTTCGTGGATTGATACTGTCTCATATCATCTCAATCCGGAAGTAATCATATGGACCTTCTATCATTTATACATCTTGGTAATCTAATTACAAATGATAAGAGAGCAATTTCCTTTGTCACATAGTTAATTTGTACAACAACACCATGATCTGTACAAATAGTGACGCTATGGGTGATAATTGTCCAACAATCACCCTTATTTGCAAGAAACCAATTTAGGCCCATTAGGCCCAATTAAAATATTAAAGGTCCATTTAATTATATTCGGACTTTATGGATATGGTTTTGGGCCCAATTGGATCCAACCAATTAACCTAAACCAAAATTGGCCCAACCAAGCCCATTAAGCCCAAATACAACTTTACAAGCCCAATCCCAAATTTGGCCCAATTAATTAAATTACAAAATTCCAAACTTCATAATTAAATTAATCTAAAGTTTATAGCCATAATTAATTAACCAAATTAACATTTCCAAAATACCAATTTACTTAATAAATCATGCTAATTATCATCAACACATGTCCAACACAATTGAATCAAAAATCATATCATTTTCCATGCTTCAAAGTCACGGCAATTGGGGTTTTTAGTCCAATTCCGATTTCAATCCAGTTGAATCCTAAATCAACATATCCCAAGTGATTTCAACTCATCCAATGATCAAAAATCAAAATTACCATGACATTTAGGGCATCCTACACATTCGGCCAATGGGGAAAATTCATCCAATTCAATTTTCATCAAATTGACCATCCATAACACTATGTTATTATCATTCAAGCATATTCAAACAATCAATTTCATCCAAACATGCTCAAATCAAATTTACCCAATTTTACCCTAAATCCATTTTCATGCTTAAACAAGGCTCAAGATACCATTGTTTGATTTCTACTATAGTCCCAAGATCAATTTAAGCATTTAAACATGTGAATAAAACAAAGAAGTATGGCAGAATCATACTTACATTTATCGGCTTTTGAGATGCGAGGAACAACAAAAAATTTCTTCAAGCTTTTCCTCCAAGGTGCTCACGGCAAAGCTCCATTTTTGTACTCCTTGTTGAATCTCCAAGCTCCAAGCTTTGTGTGTAGATTTCATGCTCATGAATGGGTTTCCTTACCACCTTCGTAAGACTCCAAATGTGTGTTAGCACTTGTGAAAATTTGAAACAAATATTCACATTTTTCTCCTTGGTGCTCACGGCTTTGAAGAAAAAATTGGGAGATAAAATATTGGCCCTTGGCCGAAAAATGAGAAGAGAAGAGAGAAGTGAGTTGGTTGTTGTATTTGGTTTTTTAAAAAACTAATACCAAATTGTTTTCCAAAATATTGTATATCCTTTCAAAATGTCAAACAAATTTTGGAGCCAAAATGGCAATTAATGCCTTCAACCACTCACATCACTATTCACATCAATCAATGATGACAAACATCACTTCACTCAAAGTGATGTGACTTACATCACTTGATTGACTAGTGATTTCACGCTTGATGTGACTTGTGGGCCGCACTTGAATTCGAATGGGAGTGGGCCCGCAAACACTCCCGGGCTCGAGTTCGTTAATTTTGAATTAACGAATTTTCCGTTGCGACGTAATTAAATCAAATT
The DNA here is from genome assembly GCA_019454045.1 of Zanthoxylum bungeanum. NCBI lineage: Eukaryota > Viridiplantae > Streptophyta > Magnoliopsida > Sapindales > Rutaceae > Zanthoxylum > Zanthoxylum bungeanum. The sequence goes on along the minus strand of SKCR01044900.1, from coordinate 45,446 downwards.
TAATTAAATAATTATGCCTAGTAAAATTACTATTCACATCGCTAACGAATTAATTCTAAATTAATCGTTCTAATTTTAATTCCACATCGAAATCTAATTTCGTATAATATATCGAATATATTATTTTATCGATTAATTACAAATTAATCGTTCTCTCTCTTTAAATAATATTTTATCCCAGATAAAATATCTCCGCAATTAATCACAGATTAATTTTCTCTCTGCACTAATTAATCCCAGATTAATAATGTGCGAGTCATATGTCATCGGTGAATCTTCGGGAAGCGACCAATGAGATCCCCGGATATATTGGCAGTAAATCCGGTTGTTGGACTATTTCGAACACGTACGTACCTAGTACTACGTTTTTACCGATTTGCAAGAAATGGTTGGCTTCTAGCAAAGCACCTTGCCTACCCAATTCTCTAGAAATATTCTTAAAGGAATATGTAATCTTTATCAGGCGTAGTATACGTAGTATTGCGTATTGCGATCCAGTATCGGATGTCACGTGCTAGCCTTAGGGCTGGAATTGTGTCAGCCCCGTACGAAGCACATATCGGATCTCTGGTAACTAGTCTCTATAATCGGATATACATGACCTAGTCATAATATCCCAATAACTGCAGCATATAAGAGCACCAGTTTCGTATCCTACATGATCATCATCTCCATTATGACTGGAGTGATACTTCCATCTCGACATCACACCCAATACACTATGATTCTCAATATAACCAGAAGAGGCGTACACAGAACCGGTTAAAGCCCTGGACGACCAAAACCAAAGTATATTGATTGTCGCAAGTATTAGCGGTGCAAGTCTCAAGTTCAGACCAAATACACCTACCCTGATTCGGACTTCCATAGACACATAGTCATACTACCAATGGAATTCTGAGGGGTCTATCCAGAGCGAAGTTGTTACCGTACCATCGGTAAACACAACCTCCTATTACATTTGCATGAGTATCCAATACCCAAATATATGATAACTATGTCGTTATGCTCCAATAATGCGCACAAGTGTAATACTAGTCTATTCCGTATTATCGATTTCCAATCTCGATAATACTACGACTATGGATATTTAATGATTAAACCTTTGTGGATTGATACTGTCTCATATCATCTTAATCCGGAACTAATCATAAAGACCTTTTATCAGTTTTATATCTTAGTAATCTAATTACAAATGATAAAAGAGCAGTTTCCTTTGTCATATAGTTAATTTGTACAACAACACCATGATCTGTACAAATAGTGATGCTATGGGTCATAATTGTCCAACATTACCTACGTGGCCGAGACTACCAAAGATTTGATCTCATAGTCTCTACCCGAAAGTTGGGGCAGGTTCATTATGAACCAAGTGAAAACTCTTGGAGAGTTGATGGCTATGCTCAAGGAGGCAGAGCTAGAGCTTCTAAAATGGACAAAGGCAAAATCATCACAGTCTTTCGGGAAGACAAAGGACATATCCCAAGATGTCTGCCTAAACTGTGGCAAACGGGGTCACTAGAAGCGTGACTGTCGTATGGACAAGGCATATATTAAGGAAGTGAAGGCGGGGCAAGGCTCTGGCTTCAAGCATGTTTGTCATAAACATGTTCACTACTAGTTTCAAAATTGGATTTTTTTATACTAGATGTGGTACATAAATATTTGTACTAATGTGTGGAATCTGCTGATTAGCAGGAGACTAACTTCAGTTGAGATCGACCTGTGAGTCGGAAACGGGACGATAGTCACTGTTTTAACCATAGAAACCTAAGTTTTGGAACTGCCTTTGGGGCATGTACTTAAATTAGGAAACTGTTATAATGTATCTAGGTTGACTATAAACATTATCTCTATATCTAAGTTTAACCTGTTGCGGGTATACCTTTATATTCTATAACACTAAGTGTTTTTTTTATAAAGATGATATTGAGATAAACACCATTATATGTGGAATAACATTATTTATTTTTGAATATAAATGAATCTCATACATATGCAATGACAAACACATAGCTCAAACTGATTAATCAGATGAGACTTATTTTGGCATTGATGTCTAGGACACATTAAAAGACTCGTATATCCACACTTTCGAAGAGTGGGTACTAGGACAGATTTGATTCTGATCAAATGAGGTCTATGAATCTAGTTTATTAGGTAAAATTGCCTAAAACACCTTTACTTGGTAAAAGTACAAGTGCCACCGATCTGTTAGCCCTCGTTCATAGTGACGTAAGTAGGCCCATGTCTAGCTAGGCTAGAGGTGTGTAGAATACTTCGCCAACCTTTCGGATGTGGCATCGCGTTTGGTTATGTGTTTTTGTGAAACATAAATCGGAAACTTTTGATAAATTCAAAGAGTTTCGAACGAAGTATAAAAAACAGATCGGCAAGAGTATTAAAAACATCATGTTAGACTATGATGAACATACTTAGGCCATAAGTTTCTCAATTACCTGAAAGAGTATAGTTCTTCACAATGGACTCCTCATAGAACACCTCAATTGAGCGGTGTGTCCAAACAGAAACTTGAATTTTGTGGACATGATAAGGTTAATTATGAGTCGCTCTGAACTACCCATTTTCCTTTAGGGGATACGGCATTAAACAGTGCAATACTTATTTTGAATAAGGTTCCATGAAAAATCTGTTAGACAGATTTCATATTAGATATGAACAGGAACAGAAATTGGTTTTCTCATTCCTGAAGATTTGGGAATGCTAGGCATATGTTTGGTTATATCAAACTAAAACCCAAATCAGATAAGTGACTAAATTTGTAGGTTATCCTAGGGTAACCAATGTATAGTACTTATACACCTCACAGAGAACAATGTAATTGTTGATCTCCATGCATGCATTTCCTAAGAGGAATTCCTATATGCAGTGGTAAGTGGAAGAAAGTAAGACTCAATGAAAATCAGAGGAATACTGTTCCAAGCACCGATTCCTTAACGGAACACAAAACAGTCATCAGGGATGAAACTGTTACCACAATATTTGAATACACAAGAACTGCGTAATTGGAGAGAGTCAGAAAAACAACCTAGGGGTATGGGTTTCTGATCTCACCTCATGAAGATGTCAATCTTATTGAGGAAGACGAACTGACTACGTATAAGGAAGTGATACAAGGTATCGACTCCTTTCATGGAAAAGTGTCATGAAGTCCGAAATGGATTACATGTATACCAACCAAGTTTGGACACTGGTTGTTGTACCGGAAGGCATTGTGCCTTTGGTATTATATGAGTCTTCAAGGAGACATACATGGATGGCAACATACCAACGTACAAAGCTAGGCTTGTAGCGAAAAGGTAACGTTATCAACATTGTGTCGATTACGACGAAATATTTTATCCGTTGCCATGGTTAAATCCATTTGGATAATGCTTGCTAATGCTGCATGTTTCATTTATGAAATATGGCCGTGTGACATCAAAATCTCTTTCTTTAAACGAAACCTTTTGGAGGATGTTGATGACCGGAAAATATATCAATATTTACCGCCCCTTTTACTTAATATTTTGTTTAGTTTCTCGAGTTTGATGAACGTTTTGATGTGTTTTAGTTTATTTTGCAGATAAAATAATATCGGGTCTTAATGAAATCATTTAGGATGAAATATGAGTCAAATAAGGGCAATTATTGGACTTGATATTTTAATTTTGGAGATTGGAAACTTGAAAGGGCGTTTTGAAGAAGTGCAGTTTTGGAAATTCCAATTTTGTGCATCTGTCGTATTTAGGGCATAACTGTTTACTCTGATATCGGATTGAGCTGATTCAAGTTCCATATTAAAGAAGATTCAAAGATCTACAACTTTGAAAGAGAAAATATTTTCTAATTCTGATGATTACATGACCGAAATGGATGAACCATCCAGAAGTGTGTGGAGTGTAATTATTAAAAGTCATTATCAATCATTTTCAAAGCAAAATATTAATTAAATAATAATTAATAAAAATTATCAAATCAATACCAAACAAGATAAGCAATTAGTGGAGCAATTATGGATTTGGTGGAGTAATTAGTGGAGAAATTAATAATGGATTTGGTGGAGAATTTGATGGATGATTTGATGGTGGCAAAATTTTGCCTATAAATACCAAGCCATTTCATTTGTAAAATTCATACTTTCTTCTTTGAAATTCTTAATGAATAATAAATAAGAAGATTGTATCTAGTTTGTTTATTTTTAGTTTTCAGTAATTAATTTTCAGTTTCGCACTTTCTTTTCTTTACTTTCCAGTTTTTACTTTCCGCAATTTACTTTTACGCACAGTACTTTTCTTTCTTTAATTTTTCAGTTTTTACTTTTCAGTAATGAGGAGGTAACTTCCCCAGCTAGGGTGAAAGGTAATTCTTTTACTATTGCTATTTAGATTAATCTCCCTTAAATATAATATATTCACTATTTAAAATATTGACTTAAAAAGATACCGCTATATTGGTCGGTTGGTAATTCATTTTAATCTGGTTTTAACCTGACTAATCAAGGATACCGCCAGATTGGTCGGTTGGTAATTAAACTTTCTTACCGCCTATATGGCAGGTTCATGGACAAATCTTTTTACCGCCTTAATGGCTGTTGGACTTAATTTGACTTAATCAGGTTACCGCCTATATGGCTGGTTGGTAATGTTATCACAAGTTTATATATTATATTATGGGAGATATCTAAATTAGTAGTAGTAAAAGTAATTCTTTTTACCTTAGCATTTTATTTTATTGTAATTTACTTTTCAGTATTTACTTTACCGCATTTTACTTTATGTATTTTATTTTCAAGTTTTTACTACCTGTAAATATGTGTCGTAACTAAGCCAGTTATTGGGGTTATGATGAAATCCAATATCACGGTTTATAAGGGTTAATTATAGTTTGGGTAATATAAAGGTTTATTTATTGAGTCTTAATCCTAATGCTTTTTATTAACTGGCCATTAATAAAATTGAACTGGTAAATCTAAAATGAACTAGACATAGGGATTTTAGGTTTAAGACCTTAGACTAATAGCCCACGATCTTCCTTGAGGATAGATAACCCTTTAATAGATTTCCTTACAGGATAGGAATATACATGTCGGGCGGGGGTAGCCATAATTGGAACTTAAACTTAATGAATCCAGATAATTTTGGTTGACATAGACATATGGTTCAATTGGGTTAAACTGGATATTTGTGTCTGACCATCCACAGAGGCTTACACATAATTTAGTGTTCCAGGTTAATAAATCAATATATTACCCAACTTTAAGATAACCACTTCATCTTTAAAAGGATATTGGAAGAAATCATAACCCTAGATAGTTTTTAATATTAAATTTTCTTAAAATCTACTTTCGAACAATGTTATTTACTTGTTTTTTTAAAATTTAGAATCGTCACCATTTCAAATCAATCAAACAACCTGTTAGATACTAGTAATCATTTGACCTCATAAAATTAATAGATTAGATATTAAGTCCTCGTGGGATCGATATTTTTATACTACTTGAACGATACGTGCGCTTGCGTTATACGTGTGTGTTTACGCCGGTCAAGTTTTTGGCGCCGTTGCCGGGGACTTATTTATCTTTTACTATTAGTTTAGGGGTTAGATACGTTACTTGTATCTAATTTCTTTTACTTATTGTTTTTGTTTTCTTGTGTTTCAGGTTCTCAGAAACTTCATTAGACGAACCAGAAGCTTTGAACTCCGACCGCTTGACCCAGAAATTGAAAGAACCATCAGACAGTTGAGAAGGGAAAGGCGAGAAGGCCAAGAAGCTTTAGTCAACATGGAACCTGAACCTTTGAACGTTGCACCACCAATTCCCATTCGAGACAGAACCATTCCGGTGGTTGACAGACTCATTTCCTGTATTGTACTTCCTCCTTTACCAGCAAATGCGTGTGACATCAAAACATGCATTCAGATGATTCAGCAGTCAGTTCAGTTCGGGGGGAATGCAACTGAAGATCCTAATTCCCACATCAGCAACTTCCTGGAAGTTTGCGGCATTTTAACTACAACAGAGCATCAGAAGAAGCAATGAGACTGCGAGTTTTTCCATATTCCCTGAAGGACAGAGCTAAAGCTTGGCTACATTCACTACCAGCAGGTTCTATCACAACTTGGAACACTTTAGCCACCAAATTCTTGCAAAGTACTTTCACCAGCCAGAACCGGAAAATTGAGGAATGACATCACATCCTTTGTACAACAAGATTCAGAATCCCTCTGCGAAGCTTGGGAAAGGTATAAAGATTTACTTCGGAAATGTCCTCACCATGAGATTCCAAAATGGCTAAAGTCCAAACATTCTTTAATGGGACTTTCTGGAATAATGAAACCACAATCGATGCTGCTGCTGGAGGAGCCTTGATGGCAAAAGGAGAAGATCAAGCCTGGGACCTAATCGAAGAAATGGCCAACAACAATTCCTTGTGGCCAACAGAAAGGAGCATGATCCAAAGAATTGCAGGAATTTATGAAGTTGGAGCAAACACAGCAGTGAATACCAGGCTGGATCAGATATGCAAATGTCTAGAAACACTTAGCACACAAGTTGTGAACATCACTGGATCCACAAGTTCACCATATGGAGGAGCACCAGAGTCAAACCAACTTGAAGAAACGGTGAATTATGTCAACAATTTCAACAGACAAGGGAACAATCCATATTCCAACACCTACAACCCATGGTGGAGGAATCATCCTAATTTATCATGGAGCAACAATTCAGGCCAACAGTAGAACTATCCACCCGAATTCCAGCAACAGAACAAAAGCCAGGAGCAAGCAAATGAACCAGGAATAACAGAAGTGTTGACCCACTTGAAAAAGATAGAAGCAAACACGACTCTCACGCAGCAAGATATGATGCTATGTTTCAATCCCAAGCAGCATTAATTCAAAGTCAATCTGCTTCTATTAAAGCACTGGAGAATCAAATGGGACAACTGGCAAATGCTCAGAGTTACAGACCGCCAGGTACCCTTCCTAGCAACACAGAGCCAAATCCTAGAAACATGGGGAAGGAGCAATGTCATGCCATCATGTAAAAAGCGGTACTGAAATTAACAAAGATGTTGGAGCAAAACAACTGTTGAGGAAGTTCCAAAAGAAACAAAGCAACAGATGGAGGAAAAAGAAGCAAAGGAAAAAGAACAGATCACTCCACCTCCACCTTTTCCTCAACGTCTTCAGAAGAACAAATTGGACAAGCAGTTTTCTCGGTTCCTGGAGATCTTCAAAAGCTGCATATCAACATTCCATTTGCAGAAGCGTTGGAACAAATGCCCACTTATGCCAAATTCATGAAAGATATTCTTTCACGAAAATAGAGATTGGGAGATTAGGAGACAATAGCATTAACAGAAGAATGCAGTGCTATCATTCAGAGGAAACTTCCCCCAAAGTTGAAAGATCCTGGCAGTTTCACTGTTCCTTGCGTCATAGGAGAACATAACTTTGGTAAGGCTTTGTGTGATTTAGGTGCGAGTGTTAACTTGATGCCTTTCTCTATTTTCAGGAAATTACAGATTGGAGAAACAATGCCAACTTCAGTCTCACTGCAACTTGCTGATAGAACGCTCATATTTCCGAGAGGCGTAGTTGAGGATGTGCTGGTCAAGGTTGACAAATTCATTTTCCCAGCAGATTTTATTGTCCTTGATATGGAGGAAGACGCAGACGTGCCAATCATCCTTGGGAGACCATTCTTGGCTACAGGTCGAACCATTATTGATGTACAAAAAGGAGAATTAACCATGAGGGTACAGGACCAAGAAGTAACATTCAATGTTTTCAAGGCCATGAATTTCCCAGATGATGAAAAGAATGAGGAATGTTTCAGACTCGATGTGATACACAATACCATTCAAAACTCCAATGCAATGCAAAGTTCTACTGACAAACTTAAAACATGTCAATTGCCTGTGGAGCCTAAAGATAAAGCGTCTTTTGTACTGAAAGAGCCAATTCTTGCACTACAAGCAACATAAGAGAAAAAGTTCCACCAACTCAACGAATTGGAGGAATTTCATAATCAGCCTTTTGAGGATGCCAAATTGTACAAAGAAAAGGGCAAGAAAAGACTTGATGAGAAGTTAGTGCGCATACAACTAGAACCAGGGCAGAAGGTACTGTTAAACAAATCAAGGGTGAAATTCTTCCCATGGAAGCCAAAATCACGGTGGTCAGGTCCATTTGTGATCACCAAAGTTCTACCAAATAGAGCCGTTGAGATACATGATCCTGACTCCAACAAAACTTTCAAGGTTAAAAACAAGCGTGTCAAGCACTACTGGGGAGAATCATTTGAGCGACAAAAAGAAAGTGTTACACTTTCAGATCCAGCTTAACGTTCGAGAAGCCAAGTCTGGCTGACGACTTTAAACTTAGCGCTAGCAGGGAGGCAACCCATGCAATTGTGTATATATTGTGATTTGGTGTGTTTTATTTTGTGTGTTTAATTTTTGCAGGATTAGTCATTTCAAAATGGAAGATGCTCTCGCAAATCTTCGCAATCAATTTCCTTCTCTCCCTCAAAAATCTCTGATGAAAGTTTACAAAGCTCGCTTGGAACGGATGAGGTTACTGACAATCCATGGTATTCCTAATGATATTCGTTGGGTAATTGAAGCACGAGTCCGATTGGCAGGTGAGTCTTCTGACTCTTTTATTTCACATCTGCCTGGTTTTGGAAGAAGCACCTATGCAAAGAAACGAAGAGCTAAGCAAATGGGTGTTTTTTTAAATGTGCACGATTTAATTGCAACACTCGTTGTCGTTCTTTAGGAATGGTGTCTGATAATCGCGAAGACAAAATTAAATTCATTAGGGATGGCTTGAGTAAGGAGTCTATAGATGAAATATCTTCAACTCTTGAGACGCATCCCAGTGGATATGTTCACATAGCCATTCGCAAATTACATACACAATTCCAAAAAGAAAGACAACAATTAAGTCTCAGGAATCTGACTCAAAAAGACCCTATTTGCCAATTTATAAGAAAATTGGATGGGAAGTTTGTCCCTGACGCATAGACGTCAATCAAGCCGTTACTTTTCTTGTAAATATTATATCTCTTTGTCTTTTCTTAATAATTTTGATTTGTTTTGTTGTTTTCTTTTATTTTCTCCAACAGGATCCAGACCTTTTTGACTATCACGATATTATTTCGCTACTAATCGTCCTCTGGAAGATACTTGTGCTATTTTTACTCACCCTTTTCAGGTACTATAAATTTAGCCCGTCATTGCACTTTTGAAGGCATCCAGAGTTGAGAAAGAAATACATAAAAATGGAAGCTACTTCAAGAAGACAAGTTGAAAATATCTGTGTATTTTGCGGTACTAGTGTTGGAACTAAGCCACAATACATAGAAGCAGCACAGGAATTGGGTCGAGTCTTAGCTGCAAGGAATATGCACTTAATATATGGCGGAGGAAATCTTGGACTTATGGGGATCGTTTCAAAGGTTGTACAGGAAGGAGGCAGTCATGTTTTGGGAATCATCCAAAAACCTTTGGCAGAGGCAAATCTTATTGGTTCATCAAACGGAGAGGAACTGATCGTGCCAGGTATGTCTGAACGACTGGTAGAAATGATTAACCGTGCTGATGCTTTTATCGCTTTGCCAGGTGGCTTGGGCACATTGGAGGAAATTTTTATAGTTCTATCTTGGGCGAACCTGAACATACACCAGAAACCGCTTGGACTGCTTAACGTTGATGGATTTTATGATTTTCTTTGTGTGTTTCTTGATGATGCTCGGAGAAATGGGTTCGTGTCAAAACCTATGAAAGAACTCCTCTTCACTGCCAGAACTGCTCCAGATCTAATAGACCAACTCATAGCCTATGAACCACAAGTTGACCCTATCATTTCAAAGATAAATGGTCTGGGGACGATCGTGGTAAGAGGCGTCGGGTTAATCTGGATCTTAACCTTTAATTTCCTGTAGAATTTCTGCTAATCAGGTATTTTCTTCTAAACTCTTCTTCTACTGTTTAAGACATTGGGGACAATGTCTCATTTAGGTTTGGGGGAGGGAATTAGTTTATCAGTACCTATTTTTTTTTTTTTTAGTTTGTGTGTTATTTTTATTTTTTAGTCCAAATTTTTCGAAAAATACAAAAAAAATTGAAAAATTTTCAAAAATTACAAAAATATTTTGTTTTTTGTTTTTTATTTTGACTAAAAAGGTGAAATTGGTAAAAGATAGCTGAGTAAGGAGTTTCCACTCCTGATACGTATCTCAAACCTATTTTGAAACAAGTTAATTTTTGTTTATTTCATTTTAAATTATTTAATTTGTGAATCTCCATAAAACTGACTAAAATGAATCTTTATATGCTCAGTTGACAGATATTATCAATGCATAGTAACATACGGACGTGAGCTAAAATTGAAAAGTTTGTAATATTCAGTGCTCTAGTTTAATTGGAGAAAGCATCTCAAAAAAAGCAATGGAGTAAAAAAAAAAAAAAAAAAAAAAAAAAAAAAACGTCTGAGATCCGAGTTATTAAGTCTGTAAGGGTGTCTTAACACCTAGTGCCCTAAAGCCAACTGGTTTGGGAGTCACTGGCCCAAAGCTCGTTACATGGATCAAAGATGCTGCAAAAATATATATATCTGAAGTCTGAGTAATTAAGTCCGTAGGGGTGTCTTAACACCTGGTGCCCTAAAGCCAACTGGTTTGGGAGCCACCGACCCAACACTCGCTACATAGATGGAAGATATTGTATATAAATAAAAATAGTGAAAAAAATTCAAAGAAAAAAATCAGAAAAATGAGAAAAATTATTCCATTGCTACCAAAGGTGTTAAATCTGATAGAACTTTAGGACAAAAATATTACTCTCTTATCAACTGCACTTATGACTGTTGTGGGCAAAAATGAGTTGATTAATATTTTGTTAGCTGTGTATATGGAGAATGGTAAAAATAATCGGAGAATTTACTTATTCGGTAATTTAGAATAAACAAAACAACTAGTAACTTGGAGTAGAAGTTTCACCTGATTAGTCACTAACATCTTTATTCTTTTCGCTTGTCTTTTTGTTTGTGTGCATTAGTTTTATTATTTTTTACTTCTGTAAAACGTTTGTGGGTATCGTTGCTGTAAACCCTCACGAGACTACAACTCGTCCACTAGGGACACCTAGGGGTTTAAAGGCTTGTTGCATATGCTAAATGCAACCGTGATCCCTACGAATTAGTTTAATTTTAATTTTTATTTATTATTTGCTCGAGGACTAGCAAAATGTTAGGTTTGGGGGTGTGATGAGCGGAAAATATATCAATATTTACCGCCCCTTTTACTTAATATTTTGTTTAGTTTCTCGGGTTGATGAACGTTTTGATGTGTTTTAGTTTATTTTGCAGATAAAATAATATCGGGTCTTAATGAAATCATTTAGGATGAATATGGGTCAAATAAGGGCAATTATTGGACTTGATATTTTAATTTTGGAGATTGGAAACTTGAAAGGGCGTTTTGACGAAGTGCAGTTTTGGAAATTCCAGTTTTGTGCATCTGTCGTATTTGGGACATAACTTTTACTCCGATATCGGATTGAGCTGATTCAAGTTCCAGATTAAAGAAGACTCAAAGATCTACAACTTTGAAAGAGAAATATTTTCGAATTCTGATGATTGCATGACCGAAATGGATGAACTATCCAGAAGTGTGTGGAGTGTAATTATTAAAAGTCATTATCAATCATTTTCAAGCAAAAAATATTAATTAATTAATAATTAATAAAAATTATCAAATCAATACCAAACAAGATAAGCAATTAGTGGAGCAATTATGGATTTGGTGGAGTAATTAGTGGAGAAATTAATAATGGATTTGGTGGAGAATTTGATGGATGATTTGATGGTGGCAAAATTTTGCCTATAAATACCAAGCCATTTCATTTGTAAAATTCATACTTTCTTCTTTGAAATTCTTAATGAATAAATAAGAAGATTGTATCTAGTTTGTTTATTTTTAGTTTTCAGTAATTAATTTTCAGTTTCGCACTTTCTTTTCTTTACTTTTCAGTTTTTACTTTCCGCAATTTACTTTTACGCACAGTACTTTTCTTTCTTTAATTTTTCAGTTTTTACTTTTCAGTAATGAGGAGGTAACTTCCCCAGCTAGGGTGAAAGGTAATTCTTTTACTATTGCTATTTAGATTAATCTCCCTTAAATATAATATATTCACTATTTAAAATATTGACTTAAAAAGGATACCGCTATATTGGTCGGTTGGTAATTCATTTTAATCTGGTTTTAACCTGACTAATCAAGGATACCGCCAGATTGGTCGGTTGGTAATAAAATTTCTTACCGCCTATATGACAGGTTCATGGACAAATCTTTTTACCGCCTTAATGGCCGGTTGGACTTAATTTGACTTAATCAGGTTACCGCCTATATGGCTGGTTGGTAATGTTATCACAAGTTTATATATTATATTATGGGAGATATCTAAATTAGTAGTAGTAAAAGTAATTCCTTTTACCTTAGCATTTTATTTTATTGTAATTTACTTTTCAGTATTTACTTTACCGCATTTTTACTTTATGTCTTTTATTTTCAAGTTTTTACTACCTGTAAATATGTGTCGTAACTAAGCCAGTTATCTGGGGTTGTGATGAAATCCAATATCACCGGTTTATAAGGGTTAGATTATAGCTTGGGTAATATAAAGATTTATTTATTGAGTCTTAATCCTAATGCTTTTTATTAACTGGCCATTAATAAAATTGAACTGGTAAATCTAAAATGAACTAGACATAGGGATTTTAGGTTTAAGACCTTAGACTAATAGCCCACGATCTTCCTTGAGGATAGATAACCCTTTAATAGATTTCCTTACAGGATAGGAATATACTGTCGGGCGGGGGTAGCCATAATTGGAACTTAAACTTAATGAATCCAGATAATTTGGTTGACATAGACATATGGTTCAATTGGGTTAAACTGGATATTTGTGTCTGACCATCGACAGAGGCTTACACATAATTTAGTGTTCCAGGTTAAAAATCAATATATTACCCAACTTTAAGATAACCACTTCATCTTTAAAAGGATATTGGAAGAAATCATAACCCTAGATAGTTTTTAATATTAAATTTTTAAAATCTACTTTCGAACAATGTTATTTACTTGTTTTTTTAAAATTTAGAATCGTCACCATTTCAAATCAATCAACAACCTGTTAGATACTAGTAATCATTTGACCTCATAAAATTAATAGATTAGATATTAAGTCCTCGTGGGATCGATATTTTTATACTACTTGAACGATACGTGCGCTTGCGTTATACGTGTGTGTTTACGCCGGTCAGATTTTTATAAACATCCCAACGGTTTTGTCGTACCAAAACAAGCAACAAGGTTTGCAATTAATTGACCCATTTACGGATTAAAGCAAGCATATGTCTTTGGATACTAATGTTTTGATAAGATCATAATTGTATATGATTTAATTCAAATGCATATGATTCTTGTGTATATAAGAAGGTTACTGGAGCGCACTGACAATGATTATCCTGTAAATAATGATGATATTGTTGGATTTTCTAAGGTCCCATGATTCAAACAAGACATGAAATAATGCGTGAATACATCAATGGAGGTAGCGGAATACTAACATTGATCGGTTGAGTCGATTGGAGATGATTCGAAGCAAAAAAACGCACTGCCTTTGTGCGCCCACTGACAGCGCCATGCTCACTGTCTTGGCAGTTTCGGGTCTCAAAACGAAGCTCCAAACTCGTGGATGAGTCCCGCCTCATGGTGACCTCCCTACCACATTCGCAAGACTCGTAGTGTGCTAGCACTTGCGGTTTTCACCATGAAAACCCAACCCTGCTTCCCTATGTTCACGCCCAAACTGGTTCAAAACCAGTGAAGAACAGCCACACTTGGCGTGAGAGAGATGAAATTGTGTTGTCAATTAATTTTTGTTACAAAAAATCAATTTTATTTATGCCATAATGTTTATTAAATTAATAATAATCTTATGACACAAAACATGCATGGCTTAGAGTGTCAAACACTCAAACTCCATGCAAAACATTGAGTGTATTGTAATTATTCACCATGCAATGCATTAGAATTAAATAATGCATAAAATGACATGTGTCATGTGGGCCCACACGTTTCCAAATGAAGTGGGCCACGTGCACTCACGCGTTCGGGTTCGATATTTCGAAAACGAGCTTACGTCGCGACGTTAATTAAATCGAATAATTGCGGCTAGCGAAATTATTATTTACGTCGCTAACGAATTAATTCTAAATTAACTCGTTTGCCCGAATTAAAATCTAATTTTAATTTCGCGTCGAAATCGAATTCGATTATTATATCGAATATAATAATTTTATCGATAAATTCCAAATTAATCGTTCTCTCTCTTTAGACGACATTTTATCCCGGATAAAATATCTCTGTAATTAATCCTAGATTAATTTTCTCTCTCTTCTGTATAATCCCAGATTATTCAAGAGTGCAAGTTGTGCGTCATCGGTGGATTATCGGAAGCGACCCATGAGATCCCGGATAATCTGGCAGTAAATACGGTCGTCAGAGTATCCGAATCACGTACGTACCAAGTACTACGTTCTACCGATTTACGAGACCAGGTCGACTCCTAGCAAAGCACCAAGTCTTCCCAAGTTTCTCCGGACATATTCATCAAAGAATATCAAAGATCTGTCTCAAGCGTAGTATACCGATTGTATTGTGCATATTGGCCCAGTATCGGAAGTCAGTGCTAGGGCTGGGGCTGGATAAGTGTCTGCCCCGTCCGAAACACATATCGGATGTCTGGTAACTAAATAGTCTCTATAATCGGATATTCATGACCTGGTCATAATATCACGATTGGATGTGCATCACTTAAGAGCACTAATACCGTATCCTGCGTGACATCATCTCCACTATGACTGGAGTGACACTTCCGTCTTGACATCACATGCAATACACTACGATTCCTGATAAACCCAGAATAGGTGAACACAGAACCAGTTAAGATCCCCCAACACCAAAACCAAAGTTTACCGATTGTCGTAAGTATTAGCGATGCAAGTCTCAGGTTAAAACTATACACACCTACCTTGATTTCGGCCTCCCATAGACACCTAGTCATAATACCAATGGGATTCCGAAGGGTCTATCCAGAGCGAAGCTTCCTGTACCATCGGTGAAACACGACCTCCTATCGCACTTGCACAAGTATCCAATACTTATATATATGAGACTATGCCGTTGTGCCCTCACAACGCGCACAAGTGCAATACTAGCCTATTCCGCATTATCGATGTCCAGTCTCGATAATACTACGGCTAGGGATATTTAATGATTAATCCTTCGTGGACTGATACTGTCTCATATCATCTCAATCCAGGAACTAATCATAGGGACCTCTCTTCATTTATATATCTATGGTGATCTAATCACAAATGACGAGAGTGCAATTTCCTTGTTACATAGTTAATTTGCTACAGCAAACAATGATCTGTGCAAATAGTGACGCTATGGGTCATATTATCCAACAATCTCCCACTTGGCACATAGCCAGTCACTCGAGTGTCCTACACCCGAACTATGTAAGGTTCGCTCAAATTGCTGAGGAAGGTTTTCGTCAGCGGATTTGTTTGATTATTGTTTGACGCGATTTATACGATCATCACATCGCCACGATGTATGATCCGAACGAATCAGATGATATAGAAGTATAATCTGGATCGTCGATGAGACCTTTAATTCCTTAGCCTGTGCTGACGCCTAGCTCAGCTGCTAACAGAACTATATCTAATCTAATTAGATTTATTTTCGACCCAAAAGACTTCTATTGCTGCCTCAGCTGCAGCAATAATCCGCATTTGTTGTTTATTCGGCAACAGTTATCTTGCCGGAATATTTCCAACTTATAGTACCACAGTATTTAACTGTTTGGAAACTTGCAGCAGTGATCCCAGTCACTTCAAGTTCTCCTTCTCCATAGTTTAAGACAACATCTTTAGTTCTCTCAGATACTAACAGATGTTCTTAATCTTTAATCCAGTGACTATCACTTGGATTGACCTGATCGTGACTCCATATGCTCGAAGCGTATGAGACATCCTATCAAGTACATTTTAAATGTACAATTTCCCAGAGAGTGTTGACAACTCCAAATCTATCCCAATAGATCTTTATTCCTTGAATAAAGGTTGTTACTCCCCAGAATTCTACGAAGAATTTCTATTGAAAGCCAAGCTTTCAACAATAGCTTTATGGGAAATTCACTGTCAGTGCGCTCTCCCACTAACCTCCTTATATACACAAGAATTATTTCGTTTTGAGTCAAATCATAAACCATTATGATTATTTCAAAACGTCAGTTCCAAGAACCTTATGCTTGCATTGATCCAAACATGGATCGAATAACCCGCAAACCTTGTTTGTCGGTTATACAAAATCGTCAGGATGTTGTAAACATCCTCCAAAAGGTTTCCTTTTCAGGAAAGCGATTTTGATTTGTAACTGACATATTTCATAAATGAAATATACAGTTATCAACAAGCATTTTCAAAATGGATTTACCATGGCAACAAGTAAAAAGGTTGAACCGTTATTAACATAATGTTGATAACGATACCTTTTCGTCAAAAGTCTAGCTTTGCACGTTGGTATGTTGCCTTCCATGTATGTCTTCCTTGAAGACGTTTAATGTACCATAGGCACAATGCCTTGTGGTACAACAACTAGTATTCAAAATAGTTGTTATACATGGAATCCATTTCGGATTCATGGCACTTTGCCATAACAGAGAGTCGATACCTTGTATCACTTCCTCAAAACGTAGTCGGATGGTACACCACCATAAGATTAACATATTTATGAGGTGAGATCAGAAACCCACACTCTAGGTTGTTTTCTGACTCTATCCGATCTACGAGTTTCTTGGTATTTGAAGATTAATGGTTAGTTTCATCATAGATGAACTATTTGTGTTCCATTAAGGACTTCGTGCCTTGAACAGTATTACTCCGATTTTCATCGAGTATTATACTTAAGGTTTCCCTTAGGATGACCTATATTGGCACTTATCCAATTTGGGTCCTTAGTTTGGTATCATCCAAACGCTATGCCTGGCATACCCAAATTATCAGGAATGAGAAACCTCGTTTCTTCTTCCCTGTTCATATCCTATATGATATCTGTCAAACAGATTTATATGGAACCTTATTCTAAATAAGTTTTGCACTGTTAATACATATCCTATAGAAGGAAAAAGTAGCTCAGAGCGACTCGTGATAAACCTTATTATGTCCAACAAAATTCGGTTTTAGTTCGGACACACCGTCTAACTGACGTGTCTCGAGAGGAGTCCTCATCTGAAAGAATACCATACTCTTTCATGTACGTATGAAACTTACTGCTTAAGTATTTTCCATTACGGTATTACCGTGGCGGAATAACACTATAGCCGATCTGTTTATCTACTTCGTGTCGAAACTCTAAAGTTTTCGATCTGTGTTCTTCAAAAGAAACACATAACCACAACGTGATGTCACATCCGTTAAGGTCACGAAATATTCATGTTCACATCTAGCTTAGCTAGATATGGGCCCACTTACTTCACCATGAATAGGGCTAACAGATCGGTGGCCCTTTTACTATTACCAAGTAATAGTATTTTAGGTATTTTACCTAATAAACTAGATTCGTAGACCTTATTTGAATAGTCAAATCAGTCCTAGTACCCACTCTTAAAAAGTGTGGATATACGAGTCTTCTTTATTGTGTCCTAGACAACAATGCCACAAATAAGTCTCTATTGATCAAATCAATTTGAGCTATTTATTTGTCATTTTATATGTTTGAGATTTTATTTATATTCAAAATATAAATTCTGTAATTTACATCCAATGTATTTATCTCAGTATCATCTTTATATAATGAAACACTTTAGTGTTCTAGAATATAAAGGTTTATCCGCAATGGATTAAACACTGATATAGAGATAATGTCTCTAGTTAAACTAGTTACATTATGACAGTTCCTAATTTAAATACATACCCAAAGGGTAGTTCTAAACTTAGGTATCTACGGTCGAAACAGCGACTTTCGTCCGTTTCCGATTCGCAGAGAATCTCGGCTTGAAGTCAGTATTCTGCTCATAGCGGATTCTGAACATCAATACATATATTTTATGTACCACACTAAGTATTTAAAATTCAATTTCAATACTAGTAGTGAACATACTTTGACAAATATTTTTAAAGTTAGAGCCTCGCCCTTTCTTTAATTCCTTCGTGTCTTCCATATCCAAATGGTAGTCACTTTGGGATATGTCAATTATCTTTTCAATATTTCACAACCTTTGGGAAAGCCTTGGGGTTTCGGAATATCGAAACGATGTGCACCTTGTGCTACATGCCCAATTGCAAACTTTGACTTTTCTCCACTAGAATAGTCAATTAATTCTCCAAGAATTATTAATTGCAATTTTAATACTTTTAAATCTAAGATAGATTTATTATAAGTATTAATTAAGCACTAAAGTCATCATCACATAAATCTTCCAAAGACTTTATGCTCTACTATTTGCTTAATAATGAGCTTAGTCATAATAGTTATTTTATCAAATAAATTAACCTATTATTAATTCCCAATTGAAAATTAAATCATTTAAACATTTAATCCAAGGATTATATTTTTAAATATTCAACCTTTCAATTCTTTCATGAGTTTAATAGTCCAACTATTTAATCAATTTTAATAAGGTACTATTTATTATAATGATTACAATAATCCAATATTTAATCAACTATAATTTTAATATTGATTACTATAATCCCATTATAAAATCAACTATCATTTTAATTCAATTATATTGATTACTATAATCCAATTATAAAATCAACTATAATTTTAATATTGATTACTATAATCCCATTATAAATCAACTATCATTTTAATTCAATGATATTGATTACTATAATCCAATTATAAAATCAACTATATATGAATGAGTTTGTATATAGTCCAACTATATTATTTTTAAAACAACATAAATTTTAGTCCGACTAATACTTTAATTATATGACGAGTAAATAAAATGAGCGTGTTTAGCGAGTATTCGAACGAATGTTGCAAATTCAATACTTGCCTCCCACTATTTTTCGTCGAGCCTCTAACCCTCTGTGTACTCGGGAAACCGTGTTTCCTAGTGGGCTAGGATCCTATTAAATAACACACAACCTTGACTTTGGCCAATAAAAGCTGTATGCTATTTAACTAGGTAGATCTCACAGATCAATTGGATCCAATCCAATTCCTAGATCCGGTTAGGTGGACATCCAAGTCCGACATATATGTATAATGTCAATGTATCCATACATTTTCCTAACCCTATCCTCCGAATCATCTAGGCCTTGGCTTTGGCCAAAAACAACCTAATGATTCCAGTTAAGCGGGACCCATTGACGAGGAAAGTTTCGTAATCAATGTCATTGGACAAAAAGTGATCTTGACTTTGGCCAATAAAAATCACGATTTGGACAAGACACCGATATGCAACAAAACTCTCATGATTCAAGTACATCCTTGATTGACAAAGGTCTTGACTTTGGTCAAAAACAAACCAATGCCAACTTCTTCGGATCTTGAACAAGAATCATTCAATGGAAGGATATTTCTTAATATAGATTGAGGGTTTTTCGCGTGCAAATTGGCTACCAATTTATTATCTTTGTTAGGTCTCATCATCATACACCCTTAAACATGCATTCTAAATACATAATAAAGCGAGTATGAAATAAAATAATAACGATATGCGATGGATACTTTACACATTGATCCTAGATCAAATCTCTCCCTTTCTCACTCAAGCTAGCACTTGTACTACTTCTACCCGTTACACTATACTTCTAAAGAACCCTCATATACATAGAGGGGAATAGGTGAGAAGAGAATACAAAGAGAAAGAAGGTGATAAGGCTGACACGCAGGTCCAATTTAATAATCGAATTTATTACAACAATTTCCTAAATTTCCCACCCATCTAATATCCATCCGATATGCATTATTCATTCAACACAACCATGTATTCACACACATAAGCATGCTATCAATCAATCTAATCAAATTAATTAATCTGATAATTAGGTGATCATCCAATGTTCAAACAACGATTTGATTTTGTTCGAGTCAAACTCGTTTTTTTGCGAATAAGTACTCAAAGTACGAATTCATGAATTAAATTAAACTACATCATTAATCAATTTAACATGTATTTAATACTAATTCATTATTCAATTCAAAATTAAAAATTACACTTTATTTAATAAACCTTTACGATTTAAATTCCAAATTCAATCGCGTCGGGACTCAAAGCCGATTAACGTCCAACGTCAATTCAATTGAAGTCCAAGGGCCTTTACTAATTTCTTTAGGGCATGGGCTTCGGCAACCAAAGCCCAATAGTGGAATCACCCAAAATGCCTTAGAAATCAATTTCGGCCCATTAGGCCCAATTAAACATTAAAGGTTCATTAGTCGCAATTGGGCTTTATGGTTAAGGTTTTGGGCCCAATTGGATCCAATCCACTTGGCCTAAACTAAACTTGAAACTAAATCATGCCCAAAAGGCCCAATTACAACAATTCAAGCCCAAATCCAATTATGCCTAAATAATTAAATTACACTAATCCAATTACGCAATTTAATTACCTAAAGGTGCATTACGATGATTATAACCTAAATTGATATTTTCGAAGCACCAATTAGTCCAATTAATCATGCTTATTCATTATTACATGTCAAACACACATAATGAAAAATCAAACCCATAAACATGCTTCAATGCTCTCGGCCAAGGAAGGTATTTTTGTCCGATTTGAATTCAATCCGATTAATTACACCAATCGACAACATATTAAATTCCCGAATGATTTCATACACATTGAATGTCACAAAATCAAAATCACCAAGACATTAGGGCATAGACACCAATTCGGCCAAGGTAAGATTTTTGGGTTTTGTTCAACTAAAATTTCAATCAAATTGACTTCAAATTAACATCATCCTTTACCATTATAAACTCATCCAATGAATTAAAATGAAAAATTCCAAGACTCTCCAAAAACCAACACACATTCGGCCAAGGTGAATAAATTGGGGAAAATTATTCCAAATCAATTTTCAACAATTGGTCCAACCAAAATGCAATTAAAACATGTTATAAGCATACTCAAACAATCATTTATTCAAATCATGCTCAACAAACATTTACACCCAAATTTTAAGCCCTACATTTTTCATGCTTGCAACATTAGCTCTTGATGCCATTGTTGGTTTATTCTAAGGTCCCATGATCAAACAAGACATGAAATAATGCGTGAATACATCAACGGAGGTAGCAGAATACTCACATTGATCGGTTGAGTCGATTTGGAGATGATTCGAAGCCAAAAACGCACTGCCTTTGTGCGCCCACTGCAGCAGCCCATGCTCACTGTCTTGGCAGTTTCGGGTCTCAAAACGAAGCTCCAAACTCCGTCGGATGAGTCCCGCCTCATGGGTGAACCTCCCTACCACCTTCGCAAGACTCGTAGTGTGCTAGCACTTGCGGTTTTCACCATGAAAACCCAACCCTTGCTTCCCTATGTTCACGCCCAAACTGGTTCAAAACCAGTGAAGAACAGCCACACTTTGGCGTGAGAGAGATGAAATTGTGTTGTCAATTAATTTTTTGTTACAAAAAATCAATTTATATTTATGCCATAATGTTTATTAAATTAATAATAATCTTATGACACAAAACATGCAATGGCTTAGAGTGTCAAACACTCAAACTCCATGCAAAACCATTGAGTGTATTGTACACTATCACCATGCAATGCATTAGAATTAAATAATGCATAAAATGACATGTGTCATGTGGGCCCCACACGTTTCCAAATGAAAGTGGGCCCACGTGCACTCAAGCGTTCGGGTTCGATATTTCCGAAATACCGAGCTTACGTCGCGACGTTAATTAAATCGAATAATTGCGGCTAGCGAAATTATTATTTACGTCGCTAACGAATTAATTCTAAATTAACTCGTTTGCCCGAATTAAAATCTAATTTTAATTTCGCGTCGAAATCGAATTTCGATTATATATCGAATATATAATTTTATCGATAAATTCCAAATTAATCGTTCTCTCTCTTTAGACGACATTTTATCCCGGATAAAATATCTCCGTAATTAATCCTAGATTATTTTCTCTCTCTTCTGTATAATCCCAGATTATTCAAGAGTGCAAGTTGTGCGTCATCGGTGGATTATCGGGAAGCGACCCATGAGATCCCCGGATAATCTGGCAGTAAATACGGTCGTCGGAGTATCCGAATCACGTACGTACCAAGTACTACGTTCTACTACGATTTATGAGACAAGGTCGACTCCTAGCAAAGCACCAAGTTTTCCCAAGTTCTCCGGACATATTCATCAAAGAATATCAAGATCTGTATCAAGCGTAGTATACGATTGTAATGTGCATATTGGCCCAGTATCGGATAGTCACGTGCTAGGGCTGGGGCTGGATAAGTGTCTGCCCCGTCCAAAACACATATCGGATGTCTGGTAACTAGTCTCTATAATCGGATATTCATGACCTGGTCATAATATCACGATTGGATGCGCATCACTTAAGAGCACTAATACCGTATCCTGCGTGACATCATCTCCACTGTGACTGGAGTGACACTTCCGTCTTGACATCACATCCAATACACTACGATTCCTGATAAACCCAGAAGAGGTGAACACAGAACCAGTTAAGATCCCCCACCACCAAAACCAAAGTTTACCGATTGTCGTAAGTATTAGTGATGCAAGTCTCAGGTTAAGACTATACACACCTACCTTGATTTCGGCCTCCCATAGACACCTAGTCATAATACCAATGGGATTCCGAAGGGTCTATCCAGAGCGAAGCTGTTTCCCGTACCATCGGTGAAACACGACCTCCTATCGCACTTGCACAAGTATCCAATACTTATATATATGATAACTATGCCGTTGTGCCCTCACAACGCGCACAAGTGCAATACTAGCCTATTCCGCATTATCGATGTCCAGTCTCGATAATACTACGGCTAGGGATATTTAATGATTAATCCTTCATGGACTGATACTGTCTCATATCATCTCAATCCAGGAACTAATCATAGGGACCTCTCTTCATTTATATATCTATGGTGATCTAATCACAAATGACGAGAGTGCAATTTCCTTGTTACATAGTTAATTTGCTACAGCAACACAATGATCTGTGCAAATAGTGACGCTATGGGTCATATTATCCAACAGATATATCATTTATTGGAAATAAAATTCTCATAATACAATCGGTCAAAGCTTGGCTTTCATGAAAATTCTCCATAGAATACTTGGGAGAAACAACATTTATTGTAGGAATAAGGATCTACTGGGATAGATCTAAAAGTTGTTGTCACTCTCTGAGGACTCGTACATTGAAAAATATGTACGTGACCTGGTGTCTCATACGCTTTGAGCATAAGGAGTCACAATCAGGCCAATCCAAGTGATAGTCACCGGATTGATGTTAAGAACATCCTTAAGTTTCTTAGATGAACTAAGGATGCTTTCTTAAGATGTGGAGAAGAAGACTTGAAGTGACTGGGTTCACCACTCCAAGTTTCCAAACCGATAAAAGATTGTAAGTCGTAATAGGATATTATATAGTTTAAATAACGGAACAGTGAGCTGGAAATCTTTCTAGCAAGATACTGTTGCCGAATAAACAACAAAAAGTGGAATATTGCTGCAGCTGAGGCAGCAATAGAAGCAATTTTGGATCTCTAAAATTCCTAATTAGATTAGGAGTAGTTCTGTTAGTAGCTGAGCTAGGCTATAGCACAGGGTAACGAATTAATGGTCTCAACAACGATCCAAGTATATACTTCAACTATTTCATCTGATTCATCGGATCATACATCGTGGCGATGTGATGATCGAATAAATCGCATCAGATGATAACCATGCAAATCCGCTGACGAAAACTATTTCTCAGCAGAATTTTGAGCGACCCGTACATAGTTCAGGTGTAGGACACTTGAGTGATTGGCTATAGGCCAAGTGGGAGATTGTTGGACAATTATGACCCATAACATCACTATTTGTACAGAACATGGTGTTGTTGTACAAATTAACTATGTGACAAAGGAAATTGTTCTTTTATCATTTGTAATTAGATTACCGGGATATATAAATGATAAAAGTCAATATGATTAGTTCCAGATTAATAAGATATGAGACAGTATTAATCCATTAAGGTTTAATCATTAAAATATCTCTAGTCATAGTATTATCGAGATTGGACATCGATAATGCGGAATAGACTAGTATTGCACTTGTGCGCGTTGTGGGAGCATAACGGCATAGTTCTCATATATTTGGGTATTGGATACTCATGCAAGTGTAATAGAAAGTTGTGTTTACCGATGATATGGAAACAGCTTCGCTCTGGATAGACCCCTCGGAATTCCATTGGTAGTATGACTGTGTGTCTATGGAAGTCTGAATCAGGGTAGGTGTATTTGGTCTTAACCTGAGACTTGCATCGCTAATACTTGCGACAATCAATATACTTTGGTTTTGGTCGTCCGGGGCTTTAACAGGTTCTATGTACGCCTCTTCTGGGTATATTGAGAATCGTAGTGTATTGGGTGTGATGTCAAGATGGAAGTATCACTCCAGTCATATGGAGATGATGATCAAGCAGGATACGGAACTAGTACTCTTACGTACTGCAGTCATCGGGATGATATGACTAGGTCATTCTTATCCGATTATAGAGACTAGTTAAAGAGAGAGAACGATTAATTTGGAATTAATCGATAAATAATATATTCGATATATTAAACAAAATTAGACTTCGACGCGGAATTAAAATTTGATTTTAATTCGGGCAAACGAATTAGTTTAGAATTAATTAACGACCGATGTGAATAGTAATTTTACTAGGCATAATTA
Source organism: Zanthoxylum bungeanum (assembly GCA_019454045.1). Lineage (NCBI taxonomy): Eukaryota > Viridiplantae > Streptophyta > Magnoliopsida > Sapindales > Rutaceae > Zanthoxylum > Zanthoxylum bungeanum. The sequence continues at coordinate 20,416 of SKCR01044900.1, read as the reverse complement.
TTTAATTACATTTAATTTAATTACGTCGCAATGGAAAATTCGTTAATTTGGAATTAACAAACCCGAGCCCGGAATGTATTTGCGGGCCCACTCGGATTTTGAATTAAAGTGGGGCCCACAAGTCACATCGCAAGTCACCTTTTGTGATGGAAGTCACATCAACTTTGTGTGATGTGATGCAAGTCACTTTTTGAGTGATGGGAGTAGTTGAGAGCAATTAATGCCATTTTCCCTCCAAATGTTTGTTTTGCTTTTTGGAAAAGCATATATCAAAACTTTGTGAGACTTTTGGTATTAGGTTTTTAGAAAACAAAACAAAACACTCATCTCTCTCTTTCTATCTTCATCAAGGCCGAAACATTGGCCTTCTTTCTCCCTCTCTTTGGTGTGAAGCTAGGCTTCACTTCTTGATTTTGCTTCAAAATCATGAATGCTAGCACATTAAATGAGTCTTACAAGGTGTTAGGGAAACATATCCATGAGTTTTGAATTCAAGGAGATTGATGAGCGGAAATATATTAATATTTACTGCCCCTTTAACTTAATATTTTGTTTAGTTTCTCGGGTTTGATGAACGTTTTGATGTGTTTTAGTTTATTTTGCAGATAAAATAATATCGGATCTCAATGAAATCATTTATAACGAAATATGGGTCAAATAAGGGCAATTATTGGACTTAATATTTTAATTTTGGAGATTGGAAACTTGAAAGGGCGTTTTTGATGAACTGCTGTTTTGGAAATTCCAATTTGTGTGCATCTGTCGTATTTTGGGCATAACATTTTACTCCGATATCAGATTGAGATGATTCAAGTTCCAGATTAAAGATGACTCAAAGCTCTACAGCTTTTAAACATGAAATAATTTCGAATTCTGAAGATTTCATACCCGAAATTGATGAACCATCCAGAAGTGTGTTGTGTGTAATTATTAAAGTCACTTTCAATCATTTTCAAAGCAAAAAAATAAATTAATAAATAAATAATTAAAATTATCAAATCATCACCAAACAAGATAAGAGATTAGTGGAGTAATTAATAATGGATTTGGTGGAGCAATTAGTGGAGCAATTAATAATTGATTTGGTGGATGATTTGATGGAGGCAAAATTTTGCCTCTAAATACCAAGCCATTTCATTTGTAAAATTCATACTTTCTTCTAAGGAATTCCTTAATAATACTAAAAAGATTGTATCTTGTTTGTTTATTTACAGCTTTCAGTAATTAATTTCCGCTTTCGCACTTTCTTTTCTTTACTTTTCAGTTTTTACTTTTCGCAGTTTACTTTTACGCACAGTACTTTTCTTTCTTTAATTTTCAGTTTTTACTTTTCAGTAATTTACTTTTCAGCAATTTACTTTTCAGCAATTTACTTTTCAGCAATTTACTTTTCAGCAATTTACTTTTCAGTATTTAATTTTCAGTATTTTACTTTATGTCTTTTATTTTATTTAAATTAAATATGTGTCGTAACTAAGCCAGTTATCTGGGGTTGTGATGAAATCCAATATCACCGGTTTATAAGGGGTTAGATTATAGCTTGGGTAATATAAAGATTTATTTATTGAGTTTTAATCTTAATGTTTTTCATTAACTGGCCATTAATAAAATTGAACTGGGAAACTTAAAATGAACTAGACATAAGGATTTTAAGTTTAAGACCTTAGACTCAATAGTCCACGATCTTCCTTGAGGATAGATAACCCTTTAATAGATTTCCTTACAGGATAGACATATACCTGTCGGGCGGGGGTATATTGGATTAAGTGATCATCCAATGTTCAAACAACGATTTGATTTTGTTCGAGTCAAACTCGTTTTTGCGAATAAGTACTTAAAGTACGAATTCTCGAATCAAATTAAACTACATAATTAAATCCAATTTAATATGCATTTAATACTAATCCAATTAATTTAATTCCAAATTAAATCTTACACTTTATTTACGAACCTTTACGACTTAAATTCCAAATTTAATCGTTACGGGTCTCAAAGCCCAATTAATATCCAATATTAATTTAATTAAAGTCTAATGGGCTTTTAATTAATTTCTTAAGGCGTGGACTTTTGGTAAACTCGGGTCAAACCGAATAACCAAAATCCAATCCGGGAGTTACCCCATAAGCCTAGAAATCAATCTTGGCCCATTAGGCCCAATTAATCTTTAAAGGTCCAATAGTCGCATTTGGGCTTTATGGTTGTGGTTTTGGGCCCAATTGGATCCACCAATTTTGCCTAAACCTAACTTTGTACAACAAAGTCCAATAAGCCCAATAACAACAATTCAAGCTCAATTTCCAAAATTAGCCCAAATAATTAAATTACACAAATCCAATTTCGTAATTTAATTACCTAAAGTGTATATCATGATTAATCACCCAAATTAACATTTCTAAAACATCAATTCATACAATTAATCATGCTCTTTTTCATCATCACATGTCCAACACATTTTGATTAAAATCAAACCCATTACATGCTCTTTCAGTCTCGGCCAAAGGAGGGGATTTTATATCCGATTTGGTTTCAATCCAATTAATCCCACAATCGACATTAAATCAACATCCTAATTGATTCTAACTCATCCAATGAATTAAAAAATCAAAATTCCAAGACATTTAGGGCATACACCTATTCGGCCAACACAAGCATTTTGGGGAAATTTGTTCCAAACAATTTTTAATCAAATTGATCCAATAAATTTTCAATTAAAAACATATTTAAGCATACTTAATCATCTAATTTCATAATTACATGCTCAAATTCATTTTACCCAATTTCATGCTTATAATCATTCTTGGCAATTTGGGGATTGTTCGTCCGATTCGAATTCAATCCAATTAATTCCACAATCGACATTAAAACATATTCCCGAATGATTTCCAACATATCCAATTGTCAAAAATCAAAAATCCCAAGACATAAAAAAACAATTAAAGTTTCGGCCAAGGTGATTATTTGGGGGAAAAAGATCCAATCACATTTTCTTGAAATTGACCCAATCAATCTTCAATTCAAACACAATTAAGCATACAAATCCATCCAATTTAATTTATCATGCTCAAATTCAAGTTTGCCCAAATTTTAGCCCTAACATTTTCATGCTTTTAACCCAAGCTCTTGATGCCATTGTTGGAGTTTCTAAGGGTCCTAAGATCAAAACGCAAGCATGAAACACAAGTGAATACAACGACGAAGTTGCAGAATACTTACATCGAGCGGTTGAGCGACGATTTGGGCAACAAAACGCACTTCACTGCCCACTTGGACTGTTCACGCAGTAGCAGAATGAGCTGCTGTTTTTGGCCATTTTGAACATCAAAAACGAGCTCCAAGCTTCATCAAAACGTTCCCGGCTCATGGGTGAACCACCCTACCACCTTCGCAAGTCTCGTAGTGTGCTAGCACTTGAATTTTTACCATAAAAATCCACTCTTGCTTCCCATTTCTTCTTCATAAGTCACGGCAGTTCACTGCCAATTAGAAGAAATAAACAGCCCATGTTTGGGCGTGAGAGAGAGAAATTTATTGCTTTCTACGTGAGCAATTTTGGCTCCACACTTATGAACCAACGTGAGAGAGAGAGAGAGTTGTAAAATGATGTGTAGATTTTTGGTGGGAAAAGAATTGTGTATCTAATACACATCCCAAATAAATAAATTAAATATTCATTTATTTGCTTTCAAAAAGTCAAGCTTTCAACCACCAACATCAATCAATCAACTCATCCATCAAGTCAAGTCACATCAATCAATCAAGTCACATCACTCAAAGTGACAAGTGATTTGACGCTTGAAGCGACTAGCGATTTGACGCTTGATGCGACTTGCGCTGCCGCACTCGAATTCGAAATACGAATGCGCTTGCAATCACACTCGGGCTCGGGTTCGCTAATTCTCAATTAGCGAATTCACTATTCACGTCGCTAACGAATTAATTCTAAATTAATTCGTTCGCCCGAATTAAAATCTAATTTTAATTCCGCGTCGAAATCTAATTTCATTTAATATATCGAATATATTAATTTACCGATTAATTCCAAATTAATCATTATCTCTCTCTAGACGATATTTTATCCTAGATAAAATATCTTCGTAATTATCCTAGATTAATTTTCTCTCTCTTCTATATAATCCCAGATTATTTAAGAGTGCGAGTTATGCGTCATCGGTGGATTATCGGGAAGCGACCCATGAGATCCCCAGATATCTTGGCAGTCAAATTGGTCGTCGGACTATCCGAACACGTAAGTACCTTGTACTACGTTTATACCAATTTACAAGACAAGGTTGGCCTCTAGCAAAGCGCCATGCCTATCCAATTCTCCGGAAATATCCTTACAGGAATAAGGATCTATATCAAGCGTAGTATACCGTAGTATTGTGTATATCGGTCCAGTATCAGATAGTCACGTGCTAGGGCTGGGGCTGGATAAGTGTCTGCCCCGTCCGAAGCACATTTCGGATGTCTGGTAACATAGTCTCTATAATCGGATATTCATGACCTGGTCACAATATCCCGATTGGTTGCGCAACACTCAAGAGCACTAGTACCGTATCCTGCGTGACATCATCTCCACTATGACTGAAGTGATACTTCCGTCTTGACATACACCCAATACACTACGACTCTCTGATAAACCCAGAAGTGGTGTACGCAGAACCGGTTAAAGCCCTGTACCACCAAGACCAAAGTCTACCGATTATTGCAAGTATTAGCGATGTAAGTCTCAGGTTAAGACTATACACACCTACCTTGATTTCGGCCTCCCATAGACACATAGTCATAATACCAATGGGATTCCGAGGGGTCTATCCAGAGCGAAGCTGTTTCCCGTACCATCGGTGAAACACGACCTCCTATCGCACTTGCATAAGTATCCGATACTTATATATATGAGAACTATGCCGTTGTGCCCTCACAACGCACACAAGTGCAATACTAGCCTATTCCGCATTATCGATGTCCAGTCTCGATAATACTCCGGCTAGGGATATTTAATGATTAATCCTTCGCGGACTGATACTGTCTCATATCATTCTCAATCCAGGAACTAATCATATGGACCTCTCTTCATTTATATATCTATGGTGATCTAATCAAAAATGATGAGAGTGCAATTTCCTTGTCACATAGTTAATTTGCTACAACAACACAATAATCTGTGCAAATAGTGACGCTATGGGTCATTTTGTCCAACACGGTCTCGCCTACGTATATTCACAGGTAGACAACTCATTGTCAATCACTCACTAGTGACTTTTGGGTTTTCGGTCCTGGTTGTTTCTTGTTGTCGCTGCTAAGGCAGGCCCACAAGGAGATGTACCAAGGTTAAACTCGTCAATGATAAACTCAAGTTACTTGCGTAACCCTGACAGCTAGGGCACGTTCAGGATTCCGCTTTCGCTTGAATTTATCTAGTATCTAATATACATCCGACATAAATAAATCTCTATCGGCTACACCCTCACATCAGAGGCACGGTCTCGGATGTAGTCACGGAAAATTTTTTATAAACCGTATTGACAATACGGACCAAGAAACAAGTATTCCAAATACTAGTTACTTTAAAACCTTATTTAGCGGGGATATTCCATAAAGCGTCATACACTTCAAATTTAATCAAATTAAATGAAAGCATGCATGTATCAAGTAAAGAAAAGAACAAACACTAGATTTTAAAGGGCTAATCATATTGGGGTGTCCATAATCAGACTTGCTCTGATACCATTTTGATGGGGTTTTTAAGGGGGAATATCGGTAACGCAGTGGAATCGCGGAAAATTAAAATTTTCCAATTTCAAAAATTTTTCTCGGATCAATTAAATAAACTTATTTATTTAATTATCCAATTATCAAATTCTGAAAAATTACACAAGAGATCAAATTTCTTTGTAATTACCGAATTGCCCCAATACTTTGCAAATTAATCATTTTAGTCCCAAAATTGTCAAATAAAATTTTGGATGATTCTAAATCATTTTTAAAATTATTTCCAACATGTTCAACATATCAAAATACAAATTACGACACAAAACCACAATTTCTAACAAATTGCCGTGAGGTCCCCAAAGTTTACATTTTGTTCATTTTAGTCCCCAAATTGTCAAATACAATTTTAGGTGATTCCAAATCAGTTCTAAAATGATTTCCAACATGTACAATACATGAGAATACAACAAAATAAGATTTACAACATAAACCCCAAAAATATGTGTAATTGCCGTCAGGCACTTATTGGGCAAAATTGTGCATTTTGCTCTTTTAATGTTCAAAATACATTAAGATCAAATCCAATCATCCCAAAACATTATATGCATCATATACATATCATAATACATAACATATATGAAAAGTCCCAAATTTGGAGATGGTTGTAAACCCTAATTTCTCAATTTCATCAAATTGGACAAATTAGACCAAATTAAACAAATCCAATGTTTCAATCAAGTCTCTACCACACCAAACAAGTCTCACCACTTTGAAATAACTCTAGAACAATTCTCGGTCACCAAAGAGTGGCTCAACAACTCTAGAATGGCAACTAGATCATCAAATGACCAAAAGAATGCTTAATAACAACTTATAAGCTTTCTTTAACTATCATACATGCAAATACCCATGTTCAAAACTTCCCACTCAAAAACATAAACAAGAAAGAGTAGAAAAACTTAAGAACAATCTATGTTAAAGCCAAGAACAAAAGGAACAAATTTCCCTCTAATAGCAAAGTGGAAATACTTACTAAATCCAAGCTTTTCCTTAGTTGTTCTTCAAGGTTCTTCACTTTTTCTATCTAAATTTTCATGTTTATTTTAGAGGCTTAGAACTAGGTTAAACTTATGAAAAAATATAACACTTTATATATAAAGGGTGTGGCCGAAAATACCATAAAAAAAAGAAAAGAGATATTTCAATTTTTTAACAAATTAAAAAATAAATATCTAAGTTATCAAAACAATTTTGATAATCTTTTCTTTTAATGAAAAAGTCAACAAAAAACACTTGTTAATCATTTCCTATAAATATCATTTGGTAAGATATTTATATTTTAATTATATTAATTATTTAACAATTAATTAATTAATTAATTAATCAAAGACAAATATCTCAAATATATGTATTATATTACTTTAAATATCTCAAATACATATATAAATTATATATGTCAAATACCTTTGTTTGACAATTTATTAATCTGTATTTAATAATATCATATATTAAATACAAATACACATTAATTAGGAAATGACGGTTCGGCCCATTTGCATGTATTTTTTGTTTAACGTTTAAAACGATTTATAAATAATCACCATTATTTATAAAAGTCGTCCTAGTTCTCTACTAGTATATTTCATAAGTGAGACTCTCTAGATTCAGATATATCCGTCACAAAATCCAATTTCGTGTCCATAATTTACCCACTCGTAAATTATGACAACCACGGATAAACTAGCTGCATCATACAGGTCAAGATCATTGCATACGTATAATCCCTCCGTCACAGGTATCTGGTTAATCCCAAAGATATAGATGCAAACGTCAAATCTCTATAGGTATTATCTCGTCGATGATTCTATTAGCAATCTATAAATAATATTCGGAACTCACTTCCGAAGTATACTATAGCCATAGATTTAATTGATTGCTAATCATATATGGACTACCTATGCTCTGTACACAGAACTGACAGATCCTATCTTGATACACACAGGATATCTCGGTGACGTGACTACCATCTAAGTGTGGAGGATGTCTCATACATCCACAGTGGTATCTCAAGTCGAAGGACTACTATGCTACTCAACCCGAGAAGATTCTTATTGACGTTGGTGTACCATCCATTAAGAATCTTCGGTGAGTCGTTCAATGTTTATCCATTATAAACACCTACATGTCTATACGAGTCTCCCTAGACTCATGGTTCATTGGGATAAACTATCGGACCAAGTCTCGATATACGACATGTACTGGTCTCACCAGATTTGACTAACCAACATGTGTTAGTGAATCTTGACCAGGAACAATATTTGATAATATACATTTAGCAGTGACACTTCCTAATGTCAATTACAAACTAACTTTGTAACTGTGTATTGCATTATATATTATCGGGCCTTTGTCTAATATATACATATCACTAAACAACATTTAGTTTCAATCTAATCGTAATCAGATCAAATACGTATGTAAAAACAAGAGGTGCAACCATAAATAAGTAATATTATGGAAAAATGGATTGTTCATATTCATGAATCAGACATAAATACTGTCCAGATTGGCGCTCTGAGCACCAACCCCAACAGTTTTCTCTGTTTTGGGCTGCTATTTTTTGGGTAATTTTAGAGATTGCAGTTTGCGGGGGTAATGGACTATTTTGTGTGCAGTTTTTTACGGTGGTAATGGACTGTTTTGGGTGACTATTTTGCGGTATTTAGAGTGCAGTTCGATGGACTATTTTGGGGGTTTACTGCTTTCGGTTTGAGCAGGTCTTTGTGGTGTTCGGGTAATGCTTTGAATATTTACGTGTTGGTTAACTTAGGGGCATTGCTGGTCGGTGAGGGTTACTGTGAGGTGTGCGTTTTAATGGCAGTGTGTGTGAGTGGGAAGGGCGTGTTGCCTGTTTTGTTATTTATTACGTGCAAGGTGTCAAGTGGCTGAGTTGTGGGCAGTTTATGAGTCGGTGAGGGCTGCTGAGTGAAGAGAGAAGTGCAAGTCAGTTGGTGGCTTGTGGTCTATGGTCCATGTGTGCTGTGAGTGATTAGCGTGAGTGGCAGTTAGTGAATGGCGTGTGTATGAGTGGGAAGGGCGTGTGGCCTGTCTAGGGTTTGATTTATGCGTGTGATTGCCGAAAAGGGGAGAGAGATTGAAGGGCCAAGACGCGTGAAGAGGGAGTGAAGAGAAGTGAGAGCCTAGGTTTTTGTTGTTCTATGTGAGTGTGTGCTCTATGGGTATTAAGGTTTGGCTTAGGTCTCTTTTTATTGGAGAGGGTTAGGGTTGTCCTTATACAGGAAGGAAATAAATCATGCAATTATGGTGATATCTTTTAATTAGTGTGTGATAAGGAAAAGATCTATTTAATTAGGAAAGTGATTTGTTTTGTTTTAGGAAAAATGATTTATGGGATTTGATTTGATTTCTTTAATTTAGGCATGTGATTTGATTTGATTTCTTTAATTCGGGAAGGTGATTTGTTTGGATTTCCACATGTGTTTAATGTGTTAATTATTATTTTGGAGGGATTTTAGTGGCTTGGGCGTGAATTAGAGGGCTTGTGGGCGTGTGATTGGTTCTTTTTGGTGGGCTTGGTGTGTGGCTTTGGTGGTGTGTGGGCTTAGTGTGTGGCTTGGTGTGGATTGCGGGGTTTTGGACCGAAGATAAATTTTAAAATAGAGATCCAACGAGCGAACCCAAAGCTAAGCAAACGAATTAAGTCCAACAAGGTATTGATTTCATATTTTTCCCTTCCAAAGTCCATTTCCCGTGACTTTCGTAACTTAAAGGGTAGTACCTCCATACGAGCCTCATCATCGGGACTTATATGCAAAAATATTGTACCTACAGTCGCCCCCACTTTGATGGGACTTATGTAGTGTGTGACAATGATAATCCTATCAAAGTTATGCATGCATTTTTACTTACCTGGCTCGCCAGCTGCTGCTTGACTTGCCTATTGCTTCGAACTGAGTTGATCTGGTGGTGAGGTGCTGCGACCCCTGAGGTTCATCCCTGCAAGATGCTGCGATCTTTAGGAATCACTACCAAACTGAGCTAATAAGAGGTGGTGAGGTGTTTCAATCTCCGGGGTTCATTCCCAATTTGAGTTGATGACGTGGGCCTCGACCTTGGGATTCATTCCCGAAACTGCTGACAGTGTGGGACTTGACCCTGTGATTCATTCCCAAAACTGCTGATATCATGGGCCTCGACCCTGGGATTCATTCCCGAAATCGCTGACAATGTGGGCCTTGACCCTAGGATTCATTCCCAAAACCGCTGACAACGTGGGCCTCGACCCTGGGATTCATTCCCGAAACCGCGCTGACAACGTTGGCCTCGACCCTAGGATTCATTCCCAAAATCTCTGACAATATGGGCCTCCACCCTGGGATTCATTCCTGAAACTGCTGACAACGTGGGCCTTGACCTTGGGATTCATTCCCGAAATCGCTGACAATGTGGCCCTCGACCCTAGGATTCATTCCAAAACTGTTGACAATGTGGGCCTCGACCCTGGGATTCATTCCTGAAACCGCTGACACTGTGGGCCTCGACCCTGGGATTCATTCCCGAAACTACTGACAACGTGGGCCTCGACCCTAGGATTCATTCCAGAAATCGCTGACAATGTGGGCCTCAACCCTGGGATTCATTCCCGAAACTACTGACAACGTGGGCCTCGACCTTGGGATTCATTCCCGAAACCGCTGACAATGTGGGCCTCGGCCCTATGATTCATTCCCGAAACTGCTGAAAACATAGGCCTCGACCCTAGGATTCATTCCCGAAATTGCTAACAATGTGGGCCTCGACCCTGGGATTCATTCCCGAAATTTCTTGACTTTGCCGCTTTTTCCTTTTCTTCAAAACCTGCGAACAAAAATAAAACAAAAAAATGCGTGCATGTGATGTGTATGCATGTATGCATGGATGTATTTCCTATTCCGATGGGTTAGGCCTTCCGTGTGCTCTTTGGCGCCATTTGCCTACAAATGTCTCTGGTCGTCCCCTATGTCTGCTTATAATTTCCTTCTGCCGATTCTTTTCTGGTGATTGCTCAGTTCTCTTTTGTCTTCATGGCTCAAGTTCCCGTTATATCCCTTATCCGCGGGATGGTAGATTGGTCACCCCCAGACTTGATTTAGCTTTCTGCTATCCGCTTCTTGCATTAGGTCAAAGTAGATCATGTGATGTGATGTTCCATACCAACATATTATACTGCCTCTTACGAAATAGTCCCAATAGTTATACATATCATCGTCCTCAAAGGATACCCAGTGTCAAAACCGGAGAACCTTCAAAGTACTCGATATAACTCAAATCTGATTGTCTGAATAAATGATCTGAACTAGACTCCAAGTGTGTGTCTGTGCCAATATTCTTTCACCGTTTGATCCTTAAGTAAGCCAACTCGATGATTTCATCTCGAAGAATGGGATCAGTGGGTCTAACCAACCTAGATGTCTTGATCATGCTCTGCAATTACTTCCTCGTACTCAATATGATATGGTTTTCTTCTTCTTTTCTTTCGTCTCTTTTCTTTTCTTTTTGTTTTGAACTTCTTCTCTTTTTTTAACACACCTACCCTTTAAGGTAGCATTTCTCCTCATGGTGGTCCTAATACTCACCCATGGGTAGCTTCACGCTTATCGGTTATAGGTGGTTTATATTTTCTTCTTTAAAGACTTTTCTTTGGTTTCTAACCATACCATATATCGTAACACAAGTAAGTCATGATGGACATCTAGGCGAACGGTCATTCATCGAACCGCAATCTCTTTAACTAGTCATCTCCTTGACTACTCGGGCTTCTACTGCTAGGATCCTGTAATTAATTGGCCGCGAGTCTAGCCGAGATCAACCACTCAAAATATCGGACGAGAGCACATCTCGCACTTATCATTTCTAAGGTTTCGCCCTACAGCAAACAATTTCATCACTGGACTAATGCTTAACTATTGAGGAAAAAACTTGAACAATTAGATAAAATCAATGTCTTTATTATTAAAAATGTAGGATTGCAATCAAATAAACTAGGGATAACATATTCATCATCTACATCATTCCCTTCTTCTTTGGTCTATGGTTCTTCACTGCTGCCATCCCCTATCCCCATGCAAGAAGCTTGGTGGTTGAGAGTTTGGAGGACAAAGGTTTCGGGCAGGCCGAAGTTGATCATGTAGGTGGGTGGTGGAGCGGAGTGGTAGTTAGGTAGAGGATTTATATGTGTGTTGGGTTGTTCTCTTTCTGGGTCGGGTATTTTATGGGAGTCAATGAGGTCTTGGATCTCATGCCTAAGGCGGGGGCAGTTGTCCGTTTCGTGGCATTTTTGCTGATGTAAGTAATAGTATTGGTTTAAGTTGAAGTAGTGTGGCACAGGGTTTCAAATTGGTCTAGGTTCTAAAGGTTACAGGAGTCCATGTCTCTTCAACTTTTCAAACACCTTTGACAATGGTCTACTTAGATCGGAGAATCGCCTATTTTTTATGGCAGCCACCTCAGCAGTAGCGCGCTTAGTCTCAGAAGGCCCCCTAAAATTCCTTCTATTCTTGCCATAGAACTTCCTATTCTCCGCTTCTTCTTCCTCAATATCCATGACAGTCTCCATCAACTACCAAAAATCAGTAATCATAGAGGTCATCCACCTCAGCTTGCCATAATTAGAGGGCTTAGTACCCTTGATGATCATTTTGATATGGTCCTTCTCCGAGGGCCGAGTCTGCATCTTCAAGAGCTGGCTTCTCCAACGATCTACATAATCCTTGAAGCTCTCCTCCGACTTCTGTTTGGTATTCTCCAAGTCGCGAAGCGACAAGTCGATCTCCAAGTCTGTGACATATTGCTTCAGAAATGCCTCCGCCAATGCCCTTCAATCATCCTTGACCTTCCTCTCAAGGCAGTGATACCATACCACGGGTGCCCCCTCAATCGACATCCCGAACATCTTCTGAACTTGACGCTTCGACAGACCTACCGAACTCATCACATAAACATATTGTCGAAGATGGACCCTCGGGTCCCCGTTCCTATTGAACTTGGCTATGTCAGGCATCTTGAACTGAGACGGCAGCTGCTCCTCAAAATTCATCGCCTCATAGTCTAGCAGATCTTCATACTTACCTCTCATCTTGCGGGTAACTGACTCTACCTGATCCCTGAGTTTCTGCAAATCTGCCTGAGACCCGGCTATCCTTCCGGCAATATACTCAGCCACATCATCATCAAAAATAGGGATATCATCACTCAACCTGTTCGGAGGCTCTTCACGCCTCACATTCTGAGAGACTCCCCCAGCACGGGACACGGCCATATTAGCCATAGCAGTGGTCAAAGCTTGCAACTGTTCGGTAACCTTAGTGAGACTAGTCTCCAACTGATCCATACGAGATCCCTCGTTCTCTGATTCGCTCATATTTGCTACCGGTCTTTTGATGAGTCTTCCATCTTCCATAACCCAACGGGTATCTATGGTGTCTTTTAAAAATTTTAGTCAGCATGTATGCATGCGATGCATGAATATATAAGTCGGCCCATTATCATTCTGAAGCATTCAACTATACTATTGCGCGGTGCAAACTTATCCCAGTTGAAAAAGCCCAATAGGTTTACACTTTTGCGATAACATGGCTAAACAACATCAAATTATAAGAGGCCCAAACACAAAATGGCCCATCAGCATTTTAGAAGCTTTTGGCCCAATTGTCAGAGGACACGAACTCATCCCAGTTGAAATGGCCCAACAAGTTCATATCTCCTGACAAGAAGTCCAACTGAATCCAAATGATGATGGTCCCAAACATAAGTAGGGGTGTGCATTAATCGGTTTTAACCGATTAACCGAACCGTTCCGACCCATTTTTTTATTACGGTTTGGTTAATTCAGTTAAATCGGTTATTGCAGTTAAAATTTTTAACATTTTCGGTTATTCGATTCGGTTACGGTTATGAGATTTGTATAACCGAACTGACCGATTAACCGAAATTAAATCATATATATATATATATGAGCTTGTACGAATCCGTTAATTTTTTAGAGTTAAGATAGTCTGCATGTAAATTCTCAATTGGTTGTAGTTATATTGATTTGATAATACTACCAGAAAGTAAAATTGATAAAATTCAAATGACAAGCTGCATTAACAGCTTGGTTTTGACTCTTTTTAATTTCTCTCGAGAATTTAAAGGTAAAAATACATAAAATTTCAAATGTGTAGATTTTGCATCGTGGTGGATTCGTGACAAAAATTTCTAACATGGCAGGTTTAGAAGGAAATTTGAGGCCGTGACAATCATCGAGGGTTTAAAAAATATTTCCCTCGCATGTAATTAAATATATATATATATTTAATCAAATGTTAGTTAGAATCGGTATTTTTAGAATCAGATATATGATCGAATTAGTGATCCAAAAAATTTAATGCGTCAGTGGTTCGGCTGGTTGAAACGTTCCGAAAAAATCGGTAGAACCGACCTACATCATATATAATTTTACTAATTAAAAATATTAAATTTTAATTGATTTGATTGGTTAATAACCGAATTAACCATAACCGATCGAAATATAATGGTTAATTGGTTAATGGTTATGTGTCATAAATTGATTAAATTGGTCACACTTTTATTTAACAGAAAATATCGGTTACGGTTAAAAAATCAAGGATTAACCGACCGAACCGACCGATGCACACCCCTAAACATAAGCATAAAGAGATATTTTCTATTGGTCCTACGACTATGGTTCACATGTGGGTTTATGGGAGTGTAGACAAAGGCTCCCACTGGCGAAGGATTGCCCACAATTAGGACTCCTCACTCAAGGGGTCGATCGACCAAGTGAGCGCACCTTTTTTATACCTTAAGGTACGTGCCAACGAGTTATAGTGTATGACTGACTGTCAAATGGATTTCCTATTGAAGATTCCCCAGAGGGAGGGTGGAGCGAACTCTCTTAAATATCCAAGCCTCTTAGGCTCTTATCTCCTTGGTGACAGAAATAACCAATAGGTCCTCCAAATTAGTCAATCACGGTAAGCTTCGAGTAAATGATTATCTATGTGCCTTCACAGCTTTTCCTTATAGAAAGGTAGTGAATGAATGAAGACACCAAACCATTACCTAACCCTAATAATGCCTTTGATTAAACTTCTTTCAACCCACGGTAGACATGATTAACTAAAGCACAAATCACAAACATTACAAGACATTATTCCGGGGCCGATTCTCTATCCCCAGTGGAGTTGCCAGACTGTAGGACACAGAAATCGGCGACGCTGTTCCAGGCTCGCGGCCCGGTCGGGAGTACAAAGTAGCCCGTGGGGGACTAAACCGAAGAATAAAGGAGTCGCCACCCAATGTAAATTGGGAAAATGATTTAAGGCTGCACTCACCCCTCGCAAGGGAAGACCTCAAACCGTTGGGTTGGGAACGGTCCCTTACTTATGCCACTTGTAATGAACGGATTTATGTAATAATATAACCGAGTCTACGTAACATACATACACAAGAATAATCTATATCTAAATTGGCATACCACCTATATCTAAGTTTGCATACTGCCTATATCTAAGTTTGCATGCATAAAAGTAAGTCGAAAAAATGGAAAGCACACAATTTCACAAGCATATTAAATTGATAAGTTCGGAAACATAAATAAACAATAATTGTCTAAATATAAATATTTAATAGAGATAATTAAGTGCCTAGTGCGAAAGAGATAACTAAATCATGCATGGAAATAACGTGCTATTTCTAATAAACAATAAATAAACACAAGAGTAGATGAAACGAAATATTGCGTTTCTCAAGTAGTACGTGGAGTTGTATCCCAAGTACAGACCGCACTACCGTCCATTCGGATTCGGCTACAGAATTTACGTCTGGGTTTCCATCCGATATACCACGAGAGATAGCACAAAATCATTCATCCCACAACAATAACATACATGAACCAACAGTACGCATGCGAAAAAATACTAATAAATAATAAAAAAAATATGAACGAGAATAAATAAAAGGGTGCCCTCAGGTCTTACCTTTTAAGTCGCCTCTTGGAAGTGCGTTACACGGCCGTCGGAAGGGTTAATGCTCCGCAACTCCTCCGGTTTACTGGTTCAATGTTTTCCTTCGTCGCCTCACTATTTTGGGCTGCTGTTTTCTCTGTTTTGGGCTGCTATTTTTTGTGTAATTTTAGGGACTATAGTTTGCGGGGGTAATGGACTATTTTGTGTACAGTTTTTTACGGTGGTAATTGACTGTTTTGGGTGACTGTTTTGCGGTATTTAGAGTGCAGTTCAGTGGACTATTTTGCGGTATTTAGGGTGCAGTTTGGGGGATTGTTTGTGTGGTTTTTATGGGGTTTCAGGGGTGCAGTTGGTACAGTATTTAGGGTGCAGTTCGGTGGACTATTTTACAGGTTTACTTCTCTCGGTTTGAGCAGGTCTTTGTGGTGTTCGGCTAATGTTTTGAATATTTACGTGTTGGTTAACTTAGGGGCATTGATGGTCGGTGAGGGTTACTATGGGGTGTGCGTTTTATTGGCAGTGTGAGTGAGTGGGAAGGGCGTGTTGCCTGTTTTGTTGTTTGTTACGTGCAAGGTGTCAAGGGGCTGAGTTGTGGGCAGTTTATGAGTCGGTGAGGGCTGCTGAGTGAAGAGAGAAGTGCAGGTCAGTTGGTGGCTTGTGGTCTATGGTCCGTGTGTGCTGTGAGTGATTAGCGTGAGTGGCAGTTAGTGAATGGCGTATGTGTGAGTGGGAAGGGCGTGTGGCCTGTGTAGGGTTTGATTTATGCATGTGATTGCCGACAAGGGGAGAGAGATGGAGGGGCCAAGACGCGTGAAGAGGGAGAGAAGAGAAGTGAGAGCCTAGGTTTTTGTTGTTCTACGTGAGTGTGTGCTCTAGGGGTCTTAAGGTTTGGCTTAGGTCTCTTTTTATAGGAGAGGGTTAGGGTTGTCCTTATACGGCAAGGAAATAAATCATGCAATTATGGGGATATCTTTTCATTAGTGTGTGATAAGGAAAAGATCCATTTAATTAGGAAAGTGATTTGTTTTGTTTTAGGAAAAGGATTTATGGGATTTGATTTGATTTCTTTAATTTAGGCATGTGATTTGATTTGATTTCTTTAATTCGGGAAGGTGATTTGTTTGGATTTCCACATGTGTTGAATATGTTAATTATTATTTTGGAGGGATTTTAGTGCCTTGGGCGTGAATTAGAGGGCTTGTGGGCGTGTGGTTGGTTCTTTTTGGTGGGCTTGGTGTGTGGTAGGGGTGAACACAATTTCGGGTCAAACCGCGAACCGCACCGAACCAAACCGAACCGCGCGGATTGAAAAAATATTAAAAATGATTTTGAACGACACCGAATGGAACTGCAAATTTCGGGTTGGTGTGCGGTTTTGACCCATGTCAAACCGCGAACTGCCCAAACCGCAAATTTTGACTCGAACCGCGACCCGAACCACCTAAATCGCCGACCCGCTTTCAAATTAAATATTATTTTATATTTTTCTTCTTCTTTAACTATGAAAGTTAAAATATTTAATGATTATATAACAATATGTAATGAATAAATGAAAATTATGTAATTTTTTCTTCAATTATAATGTGAAAACACACAAACTTTTCTTAAAAAATTTATAATCCAAACCGCCGACCCGAACCGCTAAACCGCCAACCCGAATCGTCGCGGTTTTCCTTATCAAATTTTCGGTTTCGTTTTCTAATTTCCCAAACCGCCAACCAGCGCGGTTTGAAGTAAAAAATGAAAAAACCGCCCGAACTGCACCGCGAACACCCCTAGTGTGTGGCTTTGGTGGTGTGTGGGCTTAGTGTGGATTGCGGGGTTTTGGACCGAAGATAAATTTTCAAACAGAGATCCAACGAGCAAACCCGAAGCTAAGCAAACGAATTAAGTCCAACACGGTATTGATTTCGGATTTTTCCCTTCCAACGTTCGTTTCCCGCGACTTCCGCAACTTAAAGGGTAGTGCCTCCATACGAGGCTCATCATCGGGACTTATATGCAAAAATGCAGTGCCTATAGCGTGCTTAAGTTAAGTTACAACCTTAGGTTCTTCTCTTGCATAAGGTTTCCCAAAGGTTATTTGTTTACTTTTTATTTAGTCTTTTAGTTAATGAAATTAGTCAAATCTCTCTCTAATCATTTATTTAAGTTAAGTTAAGTAGGTTTAGTTTTAGTATTATTAGTAGAAACTATAAGTCCATGTGGGTACATTATTCAACTTATTGTCACTATATTATTTGAGCGATACGTGCACTTGTGTATGGTAATAAAATCGCGATCACACGTCTGCTCTGAAATCTTCATCTAACATCCAACAGTTTGTCCAATTGCTCTAGACCTTCAAGATTCATTACAACTCAATTGAACTTAGTTTATTATGGAATTGACCAATACACAGACCCAACACAAACATATTAATCAACTTCAACATAATTATTGCGTCAACTGAATTGAATCTCAATCTATTATAACCATATGGATTTAATTACAACCCTGGATTCTTCTGTTGTATTTAACATATCTCAATCTATTAACCTTAACAACAAGAGATAGATTTCTTGATAATCACTGTAACCTTTCGGTGGCTTAAGTCAAAGCCACCGAAAGGTGAGTAGAATATATATAAATTAAATATGTGGGTGGGACCACATGCATAAAAAAAAAATAATAAAAAAATAAAATTCATAATTTGCACAGTGAATCTTTTGCCTATAAATAGAGGCTTCATTCATTATTTTCTTCATCCCATTCTCAACCAAATCCTATGTAATCTAAGAGAGAAAATATAGTATCTTCTTAAGAGTTTTAGAGAGAGTTGTAGTTCTCTTTTTTAAGAGAGTGTGAGATTTTTCATTCATTGTGTTTAGAGAGAGGTTGTAAAATTCTTTACACTATAGTGAAATCCTTCTAAATTTGTCTGTGGATGTTTCTCTTACATTGACGTTTTTACCACTTTAAATTTGTGTCTTGTTGATTTATTTTATTGTTAATATTTAAGGTAGGCTAGGCCTCATAATTATTATTGTGTTGTTATATGGTAGGCAAAGCCTCCTAAACTAACAATTATTCTCAATTTCACTTTACTTGCATGTCAGCTTCAGCCCACGATCCTCTAACAGTGGTATTAGAGCATCAGGTTCAGGGTTACTGTTCATAGAGACTATTCACATATACGATATAGTATTATTCATATATACGATATTATTCACATATACGATATTATTCACGGTGAAATAGTAAAAAACCGGTTCAAATGGGAAGTTGATCGTCATCAGAAATATGGAAGGAAAGTTTGAAATTGAGAAGTTCAAAAGGAGCAACTTTTCCTTATGGAAACTTAAAATAAAAGCAATCTTGAGAAAAGACAATTACTTAACGGTAATTGAAGAGAGACCAGATAGAATGATTAATGAAAAATGGAAGGATATGGATGATAACACTATAGGAAACTTGCATCTAGCCTTAGTAGATTCTGTGTTATTCAATATTGCATAGAAGAGGACTGTAAAAGATATTTGGGATGCACTTACCAAATTGTACGAGGTCAAGTCATTATACAACAAGATCTTCTTCAATAGGATAATTTACACTCTTCGAATGAGTGAGACCAAATCCATGACAGATCACATCAATAACTTGAATACACTATTTTCCCAACTCACTGTGTTGGATTATAGTATATCAACAAATGAACGTGTGGAGATTCTACTTCAAAGTCTGCCTGATTCGTATAATCAACTTATCATCAACTTGACAAGTAATGTTGTCACTGGTAATCTAGTCTTTAATGAAGCTGCAACTGCTACTCTGGAAGAAGAGTCTAGGCACAAAAATAAAGAATATAGATCATCTAGTTCACAACAAGTAGAAACATTGGCGATGACAAGAGAGAGAGATCAACGGAACGTGGCTAAAGTGGGAGTCAAAACCAGGGCAGATCGAAATCAAAAAGTAAGAAGAATGTTAAATGCTACAACTGTTGCAAGAAATGACATGTCAAGAAAGATTGTTGGAATATGAAGAATGATATAGAAAAAGCTCATGTTGCAACAAAATCTCAGGGATGGGTTGCAAGTACTTCTGAAAAAGGTAGCACACTTTTCAGTGAAGTAGCAATGTTGTCAAATGATAGCAGAAAATACCTAAGTGATGCATGGTTAGTTGATTCAGCAGCAACATGGCACATGACCTCTAAGAGAGAATGGTTATATCATAATGAACCAGTCTCTAGAGGATCGGTTTTTCTAGGCAATGATCATGCCTTAAAAATTGCTGGGATTGGAGCCATCAAAATAAAGATGTACGATGGTATTATTCGTACTGTACAATATGTTAGACATGTTGTGGGAGCGAAGAAAAATCTTCTATCATTTGGACAGTTAGATGACCTCGGATACAAGACCGTTGTTGAAAATGGGTATTAAAAATGGTGAAATGAGTACTTACAGTTTTGAAAGCTGAAAAATATCTCAGCAAACTTGTATATGCTCTTGGGAGACTCGATCAGGAAGCAACTGCATCAGTGGCATCACTGGATTTTGGAGAGGAAGTTGTTATGTTGTGGCATCGGAAACTATGCCGCATGTCAGAACAGGGAATGAAGATTCTCGTCAATCAAAAGCTACTTCAAGGCTCGAAAGCGGTTAGTCTATCGTTTTGTGAGCATTGTGTTA